>CACRXK020003794.1:0-27517 GCA_902702795.2 Paramuricea clavata | reverse complement strand
GGAATATAAAGTTTCGTCAAGAATTTGCAGTGTTTTCTCCACAATCTAGCAGCACTCATGACAATAAAGATGACTTAAATAATGAGCCCTCTACGGGTGAAATGAGCAGGGCCGAAACTCCAAACATACCGCTATAAAAAGTGAAATTTGAACGGGCATTTTGCGAAAACATCCGACGATAGTACTCGCACGGGACGAATTTTGACAAACATTTTTCAAATTAATACCAAGAAGTCATAACCAGTAATTACCTAAATATACTTGCCATTTATACATGTATAATCCACGCTTAGTTGACCATTAACCGACACAGTTATAAACAGTATATCGAACATAATTTATATTTTGTGATTTCGAAAAAGTCATGCCTTCTTGTTTTATGCAGAATGCATGTACACGTCAGTTGGGGTATTAGATTGTTCGCGTAAAAATCTAGGTAAAATTAAATTGCCAAAATTAAACCCAAATTTCTCTGTTTTCCTTCGGTAAAATTTTTTAAAACTTTGCACATTTTTTAATGTCGGTACAACAAGTGCAATATCCTTTTTTCTTAAAATTGAATCGAAGGGAAAATTTTTAATATTAATTTTTGACGTTTTTTAAATTTTCTAAGAAACGTATCGATTTAATTTTTTAAAATTGAGGGGAAAAAATCATTATACAAGTATTATCTTTTATGCAAAGTTTTAAAAAATTTCACCGAAGGAACTTTTTAAAATGACCTGAAAAAGACAAATTTTGAGCTTTATTCTAAGCACGCTGTTGCCATGACAACATATTTTTAACACAAAAGTAGCAATTCGCAATGTTCAGGAGAACATTGTCAATGTGTCCAATAAATTTCGTCTTCATATCATGTAAAGTAAAGAAACAGGAGTCTCCTGAATACTATAGTGTAGTAAATTAAAAAACCCTAGGGAGCCACGTTAAACTGCTCTCTCGGCTTCAGTGTGCATGATAGAAAGGTGGTTTACATTGATTAGGACTGCAGCTCTGCGACCTTAAATCGCCTTAAATCGCTATTTCAAATTGGACAAATATATATTAAATTGCCTTAAATCGCTCCAAATCGCAACTTCATATTAGATGAATTTCTCTTAAGGTGGCTCCATACAGTTCCGTAGTATAAATACCTTATTGCGTAAAAATTTCAATTTATAAATTTTATCACTTTATCTATTAATTTTAAGCATTCCCTAGTATAAATTAAGTATTTGGTAGAAAAAATTTGCAATATTCTTGAACATAATATTGTTTCCATGGTAACAGTAGTCTCGCCAAATATGGTATTTTTTGCTATTTTAATAATAAGCAGGTTTTTATTACTTATTTTCCGAATATTGCCGGTGACACCCCATTTTTAACTGCTGTATAGCTTTCAATTTCAATGCTGAATCTTATCCCGCCTGAAAATAAAAAAATTCTGTAGATTAGAAAAGCCAGAATAAAAAATTGCGGATTTAGAGTTTTCCAATTTACAGATTTTTTTTAAATTTTGATATTCTATTTGTTTTAAAAGAAGTTATCGTTGTGCAAAATTTCATCACATGTCACCGTGCAAAATTTTGAATTACGCCGTTTTATTGTGGTATCTCACGTCGCTCGGCCGAAAGTTTTTCGAGCTCTGCAAGATCAATGAATTGACATGCGCGTTCATGTTTTCGCAGGCGCATCTCCAGAAAATCACGCACAAAAAAGTTTTAGTCTTGTCGAAATATCAAATGTACGTTGTGTTTTCTTGCTTAGAAATGCAAATATCTTTACTTTTGCATGCTAACTCGGAATAACGCCAAGAAAACAGGTGATTGTGTCGTTCGGTATAAGATATGTGTGACATGTGTGGACTTTTTGGCTTTTCTACGTAGTTTTATATTCATTTACAGTCGTAACATGTGTGTTTTCATGTTGTTGTTGACAATTTAAAACAGTTTGAGCCGGCGCAAGATGCTGTTTTACTGAATTCCTTTGCTGTTAGTAACACTTTGAATACATTTACCAGTTGTAAGTACAAAAAACTTTGGATATATGAACTTATAAATCACCAAATATTGGAGTAAAAAACTTTTCGCCAGTCGGGCCGATCGCCGGTTTTCACAAGAGTTTGAAAGTTGAACATTGCATTTTTTACCTTAAAATGTCTTCTAAAAAGACTAGTTATTCAATGTCCAGGACAAAATCAGGACGAAGTTTGTTCTTTGAGGACAAATGAGAATAAGGAAGACTCAAAACATCAAAATAAACATGACTTGTGGTTCGGATTTCAGACTGAAAAAATTGTATTTATTTTTGCATATATTTTTAATATTTTCGCGCCAAAACTCGACATTAGGACAAGATTAAGTACCTGTCCCCCGATGATGAAAAGTGTATGGAGCCACCTTAAATCGCATAATATTGGCAACAGAAAAAACCACAAGCACGCTCGACTATACGTTGTGGCCATTTTAATGGCCAAAAAATTCAGGTTTTGGTTTTAAATCCTTGCAAATACTCAACCATGCTTTGGCTTTACATAATCATCCCCGAGCCAACGGCGCGAGGCGCCGTGCGAGGGTACTCATTCCCCCCCCCCCCGGTTATTTACACCGGGGGAAACGAAAGAATTAGCGAAGTCTAAAGTTCACCAATGATCACGGGCGTTGCTCACTGTGCGTGGGTGGTCATCCTCACTGATCTCAAAAATATGGCGGACTGTCAGGAATAGCGAACACTGTGATTGGTCTAATTTAAAGTTTGTATTATAACGACTGCATGACGACAGCGAAATAGCAAACATTTCTTGATTTGATGATTGATAAATTTCTTGCAAATATATTTCATATTTGCTCGCATTTTTGCAAGATTTTGTAAATTTCAAGAAAGAAAGGGCGAAAGAATCGGCTAAAAGAAGGGAGCCGACGTTAACGAAGGGAAGTTTGTTTTAAATATTGATTGTATAATTGCTTTAGAACTCGACGGCCTTTGCCTATATGAAATAACTAAACAAGACAGCATATAATTTCAGTGTATCTTTAATATTGATTCCCTTTTTTATTATATTGATTTTTTTAGATAAGAAAGAAAGCAAAGCTATTTGCATGCGAGAATTTGAAATCATTTTATTGCAAACTCAAAGTTTATCGATAAAGCCATTTAATTAAAAGCAGGTTAGTCTAGAGTTTAGTTTTGTAAAGAACACTTTAAATCGTTTTGCGAAGCGTTTGTGGTTGAATTTTACCTTAAATTAAATTTTAAATTTAAATCTAATGAATTTATTGAGCAATCTACATACGTACTATATCAGATACAAAGATAAAAAAAAACTTGACAAACGAAAGACAAAACACACACAAATTAGTAGATGCACTCATACGGAAATATATTAAGTCCTATGGCAAGGACAGTCACGAGTTACATGACCACGTACAAGCCATGTCTACGTCATAAACATTACTAATTAATGTATGCACTGTTATTTTCGGGGAGTTAAAATAACTCCCTTATTACTCCTTTTTAGTGGAGTTAAAATTTTATGGCTACGTTAACCCCATTTCAGGAGTTAAAGTAACTCTCATTGAGGAGTAAGGTGATACGGGCGAACTAATTAGTATGCAAAATTAACTCTTGATGGTGGAGTTATTCAGATATAACTCCATTTATTGGAGTTATTTGTTATAAAAGGCAAACAAAATGGGGTCGTGTTTTCGGCTTTTTTAATAGTTTTAACTCGCTCTGATTGCTTTCCTTTCTACTGCACTCAAGAAAAAAACACGTGAAAATTATACAGAAGGGAGGCGAGAACTGCATTATTCATGTTTCAGGTAAGTGAACATATTTTACTTCGTGTTTAATTAATATAAATATTCAAATGAGAGGAGTGACATTTTTGGTCACAGCAGCTCAATGACGCAGTGTTTTATTACAACTTATTTTTATTATTCTGTGGTGATGTGTTCCATCATATTAAATTTAAACATAGCAAGTACAAATTGTACACATTGTACTTGTCATACAGTACAATACAATCCACTATTATAATTATTACAATACAATCCACTATATATGACAACACAAAATACATTATATTTCAGTACAACAAAGTATACAGTACAATTTTGCATCACGCAGTACATTACAGTACAATATGCCTGAAAGGACAGGGCACCAAAGGACAGTACAGCACAATTTCGCATAGTTAAGATTACTGTAGCACAGTGAAGTACAGCCGAGTTTAAAACACATAAAAATTCAGTGCAGCACAATAGAGTTTGAGGTGATTGTTTGAGCTGGTTAACCCACATTAGTGTGCATTAATACCCTCCCTTGAAAAGTAAAATTGTCTGGAATGAGACAAAGTAAAATACCAAAGTAGGACGCCATGAGCCATGAAGTGTTTAACACAACCCAGCCATCGGCAGCCAATGTACTGTAGTGTTAGTAAATAGCACAGCATTAGTGCAACAGATCACAAGTCTTATAACAGTCTTATATTGGATATAATTGAATGAATATGCCTCACTGCTCAAGACAGTAATTAGCACTGCAGAGCAGATAGAAGCACATGGCTAAGCACATAACACCACAACAAGAATACAGAATGGTGCATGTACAGTGCAGTGCAGTACAGTACAGTGCAGTACAGTACAGTACAGTACAGTACAGTACAGTACAGTACAGTACAGTACAGTACAGTACAGTACAGTACAGTACAGTACAGTACAGTACAGTACAGTGCAGTGCAGTGCAGTGCAGTGCAGTGCAGTGCAGTGCAGTGCAGTGCAGTGCAGTGCAGTGCAGTGCAGTGCAGTGCAGTGCAGTGCAGTGCAGTGCAGTGCAGTACAGTACAGTACAGTACAGTACAGTACAGTACAGTACAGTACAGTACAGTACAGTACAGTACAGTACAGTACAGTACAGTACAGTACAGTACAGTACAGTACAGTACAGTACAGTACAGTACAGTACAGTACAGTACAGTACAGTACAGTACAGTACAGTACAGTACAGTACAGTACAGTACAGTACAGTACGGTACAGTACAGTACAGTACAGTACAGTACAGTACAGTACAGTACAGTACAGTACAGTACAGTACAGTACAGTACAGTACAGTACAGTACAGTACAGTACAGTACAGTACAGTACAGTACAGTACAGTACAGTACAGTACAGTATTATAGTGCTACACCACAATATAGTATCAAGATTCTAAGTAGCATCTCACTTGATTGAATAATATAGTTAAAGGGTTTTGTAGATGGCAATTATCAAGTGGAAATTTATATACATTTATTAGACCTAACCAGGAATAGCTACAAAAAAATGCAACTATATCCCATTGAGTGGCGATGTACCCTACTTTAGTATTTTATTCTGTTTAACGCCAGACGATTTTACTCGTCAAGGGGAGAGCGCTGCACTTAATGGGTTAACTGGCCTATCTGCCCATATGTCTAGTTAACTGGCCTATCTGCCCATGTGTCTAGTTAACCCATTGAGTGGCGATGCACCCTACTTTAGTATTTTACTCTGTCTAACGCCAGACGATTTTACTCGTCAAGGGGAGAGCGCTGGCGCTTAATGGGTTAACTGGGGAGAGCGCTGGCGCTTAATGGGATATAGTTGTCTGGCAAGAATCAAACCTGCGGCTCTGCTATTTCAGTGCAGTACTCTAGCCAACTGAGCTATATAACTCAGGCCAGTTGTTAAATAAGTTCATAATATTATATAGGTTACTGCCATATTAGGTTATTACTGTAGGTAGTACATATATATATATATATATATATATATATATATATATATATATATATATATTATATATTATATATATATATATATATATATATATATATATATATATATATATATATATATATATATATATATATATATATATATATATATATATATATATATATATATATATATATTCCTGCCAGGGACCTATATTTGCATTTTTTGCAACTGTTCCTGTTTAAGTGTAATAAATATATATAAATTTCCACTCGATAATTTCCATTGACAAGACCCACAATATAGTATGTATGGCACGACAGTAAAGTGTTGTACAACATTTCACACAGTAAAGCATGGCTCAACAATATGCACCATGCCGTGCCTTACTGTAGTGTGTAGTACATACTGTATCATACAGTATCTCTGTATTGTACTTACTGGTTCCTGATACTTTTAATATTGTGTTCTGCCAAACTGTCCTGTACTATGCGGTTCTGTATTATATATATACTATATTGTGCGGCCATGCATACATTATTTTGCCCTATACTGTATTGTGCCATGTTTTGTTTTCTTCTGTTTTGTGGTGCCATCTGTGCGAGCCATACTATACTAGAGCATGCTTCTCTCTGTCATACTGTACTGTTTTATAATGTACTGTAATGTATTGTACTACTCTGCCATACTGGCATGTCTTGGGCTGTGGTACTGTACATTATAAAACAAAAGAATACAGAATGGCAGAATAAAGTGTAGAGCAACACCACAATATATTAAATATACATGGCACCACAATATAGTATAATACAGCACCACACAGTAGTGTCAGAGTGAGTACACCAGTGCACCAATCAGTGCAGTATGTTGGCAGAACACAATATTGAAAGTATGCAACTAACCAGTCAATTTAGACATATAGGATGCACTACACATTACAGTAAGGCACTGCACAGTGCAGTTTTTACAAAAGTAGCAGGTAGCACACTATTATAGAACAGTGATTGCAACAATATAAAAGCCAGATAGTAAACATGAAAGTATAATTGTATAAAAAAGCTTACAATGAGCAGTCAATAGGGCCCATTATCAAAAGATCGTATTATATCAAGAGTACTTACTTCCAGAGAGATTAAAATTGTGTTTCTCGCAGTGTGATTTTTTGTCCAACTTGTTGCATATTTCGCCGTACACGGACATATCACAAAATATATGAAATCTACAAATCGTTTAGTTGTTTACATTTGCCAAGGAGACGCAAAGTGCCGGGAATATTTCCCCGGTAGTTAGTTAGGAATCTGTCCAATTAGCATCCAGTATTCAACAAGAGTTCAATTTCCCGACCGGGATAATTATTTTCCCGCTCTTTTTTTCAATTTTTTGTTGAGATTTTGTACTTCAGGTTTCAGCACAAAATTTTCTTGATTAAATGTGGATTTTTTACAGAAAAATGCTAGAAGAGTACCGGTGTTCTGGTTTAGAATATATATTTGAAGGTAAGGTTGTGTCTTATGGACTTATAAGGTAAGGTTGTGTTCTTATGGACTATATTTTTGGTATATTGCATTCAATTTTTTTACAAACAAGCCTGTGGCGGTTTCGCGTTTCAACAGGCTGAACACACGGCGACTGTCCAGGCTGTCAACATTTAAAATCTTTCTAGTGCAGATTGGAAGAGTATTTCTTTCTTTTAAGACTGAAATGGACCTTCAGCAACTTTTACATGATGCGCCAGGCGAGTTTGTCCAGAAGGAAGGCAGTCTTTCTTGAGAAAGACGGTTCAAAGACCAAGAGTCCAAGTATTATTCAAAATAGCAGTTTACCCCACTGTCAAATAAACCAGGGCGAAATCTGCCCTGTTTTTCATAAAAATTATCTTCTGTTTGTGTAAAAATTTATAAAATGCAATACATTTATAGTCAAAAGAGAACAACCTTTGAAACGTGATGAAGGTTTTATATTTTAGAATCTGATATAAGTTTTTTATATTATTCAGTAGAAGAAGAATTGGTCATAGCTTTCTTGGTAGTGATGGCTCGAGCTTCAAATAATTAAGTGAAAAACTATTATTTTTATCCACTGTAGAGTATAAAGCTATGGTATCTTATGGGGCCAGCTGGATATGTATTCCCTTGCAAATTTTTCCTTTTTCTCCCACAAAGATTTCACCTTTTTTTCCTTGTTTTCCCAACTTTATGGTCCCTTGTTTTTTTTATCATTTTTTTTCTTTGAATTCTGATTACAAAATATGCATTGTTCTCTGGTTTCCTAAAACCAGCCCTGGGAGACCCTCAGTACAGTCTCACAATTATTTGGTGTTAAGAATTTTAGGACCCAAAGGCAACTGACAATGGTTTCTTCATATTCCATTTCAGAACCATGAAAAACTAGTTTGCTATAAATATTATAATATGAAATAAGTTCCTCTATGAACATTGCCAGGTTTTTGCGGCTATGAATACTCCAGTCACAACTTAGAAAACCAATAGTAAAATGTGTCTTAGACGTAGTACAAGCTTCACATTTGCCATGTGGTAAATGCTTATTATTTCATACTATTGTTCCCAGTAAACTGCGAAATGACCGTTTTTTAGGCGCTTTGTCAGTGACGGTTTTGTCAATTGCAAAGGACATATTTTTGTACCACGCGATTGCAATTATTTGCAAGCGGCGTGTGAAAAACTGCAAGTTTCAGTTTGACATTTCTGGCAGTTGAATGGTTTATAATTTTATTGTCCAATCAGATGAATTTGAATTTTAAATCATCTGATTGGACAATAAAATTGTAAACCATTCAAGTGCCATAACTGTCAAACTGAAACTTGCAGTTTTTCACACGCCGCTTGCAAAGAATTGTAATCGCGTGGTACACAAATATGTCCTTTGCAATTGACAAAACTGTCACTGACAAAGCGCCTAAAAAAACGGTCGTTTCGCAGTTTACTGGGAACAATAGTATTGTAGGTTGATACTAGCATGCCAAGACACTAGGAAAAGAATCATAGCCTGGATATGGATTATATGGTCATGATGATGCCTATAACTGGCCATTCGAAACCGATTATCTTATATCAAGATCTTGAGTTGGTTTGATGTCGATAAGTGTCAACTATGTCATGCTGTATAAATAAATTCATCAAAAAAGGATCACCATCGAAAAAGGGTCACCATCAACAGATTCTGGGCGAATGTAATGACAGGCACTTTATTTATTTGCTGCCTACATGCAACATTATTTCTTTAGCAAGGGGGTCTACTGTATATATTGATTAATTTAATACAGTCTTTGTTTTTTCCCTATCCTTGTCTCATTGTACATGCCAAAGCTGCCTCTCTTTGACAAGTAAAATTTGTGGTGTGAGGCAATCAAGTATTATTGCCACACAGCTGGTAGTAATAAACAGAGCACCTTGCCTGTAATGAGCTAACAAACCGCAACATAATTCCTACTTTTCAATTTCAAAAATCCAGGGCAAATTACAATCCATAAGGCTATAATGCATATGGCTTAATGTAATCTACAGTACTTTGTCAGTTTACTGTGTCTATATATACAAGAAAATTTACTTGTCAAGGGAGAAATGTTGGGCATTAATGAGTTAATTTCAGTAGTAATTCGGCTGAGATGAAATTATTAATTCAATTGAATGCAAGATTAGGAAATATCTTGCTTCGTCTGTTACTATAATCAGGATGATATCATATGTAACTAAAGGTTCAAGGTACTGTACTGTACATTTACTGAAGTCCTAACATTGTAATAGTACTTGTTGTCTTTGACAAATGTATGTGGACATTTAAATTTGACAGTAACTTAATGTGTCAATGATGCATGGTTTAAAATCAAGTTGTAGAACTTTATTTCTTGAAATACATGGCTATAGTTGGTATAAAATATATTTCACAGAAAACTTTCTCGCGTACGTTTTGTATTAGATGAAGCAGTTGACTTAGTATTATTAGACTGATTGCTAGGTTTCTCGATACTTCCCCGTTTTACGAACACTGTTAATTTGAAGGAGTAGATACTACTCCAAAAAAGGAGTAAAAAAAAAAGGTACCAGTTGACTCTGTTTTGGGAGTATTTTTTACTCCATCATTTTAACTCCACTTTTAGAGTACTTTCTACCTCACTAATGGAGTAATATTTACTCCAACAGGAGTAATAAATGCTCTAATTTAAAATTTTACTCTCATTTTGGAGTCAAAAATATACCAAAAGTGGAGTAATATTTACCCTCACAGGAGTAATAAATACTCCAGTTTAAAATTTTACTCGCATTTTGGAGTCAAAACTATACCAAAAGTGAAGTAATATTTACCCTAACAGGAGTACTAGATACTCTAGTTTAAAATTTTACTCTCATTTTGGAGTCAAAAATATACCAAAAGTGGAGTAATATTTACCCTAACAGGAGTACTAAATACTCTAGTTTTACGCTCATTTTGGAGTTAAAACATATACCAAAAGTGGAGTATATTTTATTCCTTATGAGTTATGGGGGTGTAAATTACACTAAAAATATGAACAAATAGTAAAATTGCAATGAATAAAGGAAGAAAATTTTAATTAACATAACACTTTGATCATAAGTACAAGGATTATATATGTTTTGCTGGTTCGCTTACCCTGGTTCCAGAGGCTCTTTGCAAGGCGAAATAAACGAGAGGCGAGAAGGAAGAGCCTCCGGTCACATTGGTTGCAAATTCCACTTCCACACTTGGTTAGGTTCAGAATTTCAATCTCCCATGTGATTGGCCATTTGTAAAAATATGTCAAACCGGTTTGGGAAATAAACAAGGTAATTATAGCTATAATTAGCTTACAGTAATGTTGTTTCGCCTCGCAAAGAGCCTCTGGAACCAGGGTAGTTAACGCTATAAAAATTGCTGTTTATATGCATGCAGTAAGTTGCAAAAGATTTGTTCGACCTAACTAAGTTAAAAAAAAATTCTTACAAATTCTTTTAAAAATTAAAGTCCTTACAAATTATTTTACACTTAGTCGTAAAATTAGTCAATTTGCCCATTCTGCAAAATTAATTCCCACGTGATGACAGAAACTTTGATAGTGCAGCCTTCAGGTATAAGTACAAAAATTTACATGCATTCAATTACAAGTATACTAATACTGCATGTTTACTAGCAACATGAATGATGCAGAACACGTAGCTCGGTTAATTGTTAAAATGTTATTCAAGTTCTTGCAAATATTTTTTGATTGCAACCCTTTTTTAGCTACCCTAGTTCTCTGCATCATCGCAGCTTCCAAAAACAGGAATACATTTTCGCTTGACAGTTGACACAGGGTATTCTGGCAATATTGAACACTTAATAGCAACTTACAAGATGTGCCAGGCAACGCATTCTCAATTGTTATTGAACTGTTCGATTTCATCAGAATCTTGCCCTCTCTAGCGATGTACAATGGCTTTACATCACCGGACGTGACCAGCCCCCACAACTCTTGGTGCGACTGATGCTTCAATGGCATCATCAATAGATTTGTCACCCTGTTTGAAATTGAATATAAGCAAAATCAGATTTTATAGTAGATGGACATTGGACAACAGGTCTATCTCTTTGGGGGTGACATGGGTACTGCTTCACTCAGACATCCCAGTTAAAAGGAAGTTGTACTAAAGTCAATAATGTATACAGTAAACATTCATATTTCCACTGGAGGTTCCCAACTTATCCAAAAGCCAGAACCAGCTAATTGGTTGCCAAAGCTAGCTACAGTATGCTACTGTTACAAGTTGGAAAAATGACAACATTGTATCCATACAGTAGGGCTTGATGGGCGGGAATTACATTGAGATGCCAAGGATGAAGCATTCAAAAGGGGAGAGTCTGCCTTAGATGCAGGGCATGAGCTTCTTCCAGTACAAGGGGCAGAATTACAGTCGGATACTGGGATTGAAGGATCAACCTGTAATATTGTAAAAGTAGATTTAAATAACAAATCCTTTATAATAGCAGTGTTTTATACCTAATAAAAATTACCATAACCCATAAAAGGAGCAACCAGACATTTAATTTTAAACCTCTGCCTAATTTCAATAAATGACAAACTTTCATGATACCATGTATGATAAAAATTAGGGGCCGATTACATGGAGCATTTTCAACCCCAGGGTTAAACTCAGCCCTGTTTACCAGGTTGAAATTTCAGCCTTGTCTGTAATACAAAACTCTATCAAAATCAAACGCACGATTACATGACAAAATTTTCAACCCAGGGCTGAGTTCAACCCCGGGGTTGAAATTTCAACCCTGCTAATTTCAACCCTGCTTCAGCTAGCAGGGTTAAAATCTCAACCCCGAGGTTGTAATTGTTTCAACCCAGGGTTGAAATTATCATGAGTTATTCGAGCATGCATGGTAGTGACTATTTATTACAAGAAAACAAAATGAAGGCTTTTTTTACCTCTGGGAATTGATGCCGAGAACGTATAGTATAGCATGCTTGTGTCATGTTACTCTGAGTGTATATCTACATCAGGCAGGCTTGAAAAATATGCCTGGCCACGGTGGCCAGAACCGACCTGACCACGTAGCTCAGTTGGCAGAGCATAGCCATTGTGCTAGTATTCCAAAGGTCGTAGGTTCGATTCCCACCGTGGTCAGCCATATTTATCAAGCCTGCCCAGTGTGGATATACACTCAGAGTAACATCACACAAGCATCTTATTCACCTGAGTACATTACACCAACACAGAAAATATCATGATTATTAGATTACACTGATATCGAAGGAACTAGACTCAGTTCCGAAATACCGCATACTCGAACCGACCTGACCACGTAGCTCAGTTGGCAGAGCATTGGGCTAGTATTCTAAAGGTCGTAGGTTCGATTCCCACCGTGGCCAGGCATATTTTTCAAGCCTGCCCGGTGTGGATATACACTCAGAATAACATCACACAAGCATCTTATTCACCTGAGTACATTACACCAGTATAGTATAGCATTTCAATCCCGGGGTTGAAATCGTCCATGTAATTGCAAAAAACATTCAACCTGGTTAACAGGGCTGAGTTCAACCTCGGGGTTGAAAGTTCTCCATGTAATCGGCCTCTTACAATTCCTTATTCTGGACTTGTAACCGGCCATGTTGGTCCCCATTTCAACAAGAGAATCTCATTTCTATAGAATGGTGGCCATGTTGGTCCCCAAATTCAATTATCTGTTAATTGCCAAAGGATTGCATGCAAGTCAAGAATACATAATTAGATGCCTTTAATTGCAATTATAATTTACCTGATTTTTATATCTTTGTATAGCAATCCTTAATTTGACAATCTGCCCTCCTTTTGAAACCAATTCTTTTAGCAAGACATCACTATAGTCTGCCATGAAGCAACTCGATTGTGCAGGGCTATTAAAATATTAAAAACAACCATTATTTGTCTATAAAATTAGGGACCGCGGAGACGGGGGGGCTGGGGGGGCTTTAGCCCCCCCACTTTTTTTGACAGCCAAAATTATTAAAATAGAAATCTAAATGAAACTTTCTAAATTAATTAATTGGGGGTTTTATTGATGATTTAGCCCCCCCCCCCACTCTCTAATACGCTCCGCGGGCCCTGAAAATGTGACTGTTTAATTTTGTAAAATAGCTGCCATTGCATGCAGTCCCCACACCTCACCTCGGTTGGTATTTCGGTACAAATAAAACACTAGCAGGACTGTGACCAGACATCACAATCAGACTTGGATCCACATTTATATGAACAATAAACATTGTACTATTGCAGAAATCCAGTGCAGTAGAAATCATATTTTCATCATTTTCAACATATTTCGGTGCTTCCAGGGAAATTTCATGGTATTTAAGGAAATTTCACAAGGAAAAGAGGGAATTTGAATGTGAAAGCAAATGTGATTTGAAAATTTAACGAACGCAAATCAGACTATCATTCTCATAGCCATATATCATTGAAAATGTCATAAAATGATTTGTTATACTTTAAGTTTAACATGTTGTTATAGCTATCTCAGTATGTGAATATGTGATCGATACCCCGTCTTCTGTTAGCTTGTCTAGAACATATTAGCCGACTCCTGCCGGCACTCAATATAAAACACTCCGCTCAGATAATTCTAGGCTCATTGATGTTGCTTAAAACGAATAAAATGTCTTTGGATTAAGAAGAATATTAAGGAAATCATATATTTGCGGCATACCATAGTTATAATAAAACCCTAAATCACTAAATTATTTTTTATTATGGCATATTTTATAGACGGGCACCGCCGCACCGATCCTTCCCATAAAAACAAAATAAACTTCACAGTACCTCTAAATCTGAATCCATTTCTTCTCTGTGTACTGTTTCTTGAATATATTTGACAAAACGGAGAGAATGAAGCTCAAATTTAATGTTTTAAAACGGCAAAACGCATTAAGCACATATTTCCAGCCTTGCTTTGGTGAACACGAGGGAAAAAAGATTGAATATGGCGCGCGCGATGCGTATTGGGTTCGTATTGTCACGTGATGTTAAAAGAGGCGCATGATTGGATGACCAATCAAAGGCTAAATAAATCAAGTTTGCAGGAAAGTGTAAGATACGATCTGGATTTAAGTTAATCATCTACAAATGCATAGATTTCCCTGGTTCCAGAGTCTCTTTGCGAGGCGAAAGAAACGATAGGCGAGAAGGAAGAGCCTCTGGTCACATCGGTTACAAATCCCACTTCCACACTTGATTAGGTTCAGAATTTGAATCTCGCATGTAATTCGCCATTTTGTAAAAAAATATGTCACACCGATATGAGAAATAAATGAGCTTACAGTAATGTTTATTTCCAAATTTTCTCATTTTACTCCTTTATGAGAGTTGAATTGACTCCTAGAAATGCATTACTTACTCCAGGATGTTTACTCCTTTTTTGGAGTGAAAATAAAGGAGTAAAAATACAATAATTACTCCGATATGTCTATTCCTTTTAAAGAGTAAATTTTACTCCTTTATGAGAGTTGAATTGACTCCCAGAAATGCACTACTTACTCCGGTATGTTTACTCCTTTTTTGGAGTGAAAATAAAGGAGTAAAAATACAATAATTACTCCGATATATCTATTCCTTTTAAAGAGTAAATTCTACTCCTTTATGAGAGTTGGATTGACTCCTAGAGCAGTAAGATTGGAGTTAAAGTTACTCCTGGAATAAAAATAAAGGAGTAAAAAGTACTCGAATATTTGTACTCCTTTGCTGGAGTATATTTTATCCCTGCAATGGAGTAATATTTACTCTCAGTAGAGTAAAAGTTTTAATGTGAACTGAAGTGGAGTAGTTTGAACTCTGGTTTTGGAGTGAAATATACTCTAGTTTCTTTACTCCCCAAAAGGGAGTTATTTCAACTCTTACGGTGGAGTTAAAATTACTCCCTAGAATTAACAGTGAAGTAATTGCATTACGTCGTTAGAAAGCGTTCCGCGTAAACTCTAACGCTCTAGGCAGATTTTACCTCGTTTTTTAATTATTTCTACGCAATTTTTAATGTTATGAAAACTGAGTGATGTTTTTTCATGGTTTTGGTTTTCATAACATTAAAAATGTGTAAAATAATTAAAAAGATGAGGAAAAGTCTTCAAGAGTGCCGGTTTAACTCCTGAAATGGAGTTAAAATGATTTAACTCCTGAATAGGGGTTATATCTTAACTCCAATATGAGAGTTAGATTAACCCCAAAAGTGGAGTTACATTTTAACCCCAGAAATGGAGTTATTTTTAACCCCCAAAAACGGATTATTTTGAACCTTTTTTGCTAACCCCCTTTTCCGGAGTTATTTTAACTTCCTGAAAATAACAGTGTGGTATCTACGTTTAAGATAGTGTTTAAACGAGTTTGGATTACGGAAAATGTCAGGTGAGACTTCTTGGCACACTGTGTTCCAAATCTTTACAACACAATTGTAGTATGAAGTCGACTGGAAAGTATTAGTTTTTCAGAGTTTATTTTTAAGGATATATCTTGACATATGGCTCAGTCTAGTGCGACCATGACTCACAAACGACACAGTTAAGGCCCTGTCACACTATTGCGTATCGTACTAGCGTATGCCAGCGTATGAATAATATCACTCACACGCCAGTATACGCTGACATACGCTAGAGGTACGTTAGGAATAGGTTGCATACGTTTCAAGTACGGTGGCATACGCTGGCATAAGGCGAGGCAGAAAATTTTTTGAAGCATGTTCAAAAATTTTGTGCGTATCGTACGTATGCTTTATACGATAAGCATAATCTAAGCACACGCTGAATACGTTAGAGGTACGCCAGATGTACGGTACTCATACGCTGGCATTTCAAATGATTTTTGTGCGTATGAAAATTATTTCATTAATTTTCATACGCTTCTCATACGTTTCTCTCATACGCAATAGTGTGACAGGCCCTTTATCGATATTGACGTCAATGTAACTAAACAAGATTTGAAGAAATACACTAAGTCTCTGACTTCTCGATCATAGGTTAACGGTAGCAGATCTAATGCTAATAACCGTTCTCTGTACTACAGTTCGCCTCGCTTTGTCATTGTTGTCGACCTAGTCGCTCTTCTTTGCACTTTTTCAACACGTCTTAAGATCTGGACGCTGTTAACCGGCGACCATACCTCTGTAGCATAACACAGCTGGGACTTGACCAACGATAAATATAAAGTTCGTGTGGCTTTCATGTCCATCAATTTGGTACAAGTTCTTCTAAGTACGCCTAATATTTTGTTGGCCTTCGCGACGAAGATGTTCGCGTGAATGTCCCAATTAAGTTTTGACGCGGTGGTAATTCCAAGATCTTTTTTGCTATCTACTCGAGTCAGGTTTTCGCTCGCAAGAGTGTAGTCATGAATGATAGGATTTTTCTTTCTGGTGATGGTGAGAACTTTGCACTTAGAGACGTTGAAGCGGAGGTTTTCCATAGGAGGATCGTGTGATCTGCAGAGTCGAATGCCTTGGCAAAGTCGAGGTACAATACATCAGTCTGAGTGTTTCTGTCTAGATCTTGTCGATGACCTGGAGGACAGACAGGAGTTGGGTGACGCATGACCCTTTTTCTGAGAAAACCGTGTTGGGATGGACTGATGAGGTGAGCAACATGGTCATAAAATATTGAGTAAACGCAGCGTTCCAGGATCTTGTTATAACGAGATTGGCCTATAGTTATCTGCTGGTTCTTTCGACTCTTTTTTATGTATGGTGGTCAGATTTGCCGATTTACACTCCGATGGAATAAAACCAGATTTGAGAGAGGCGTTGAAAAGGACACACAGGCTTGGGGCAATTTGTTGATGACATTCTTTCAGAAGCCGCGCAGGAATACCGTCAGAACCGCTTGCTTTTGTCATTCCTAGATTGGCCAGGTGGTTAGAGACTTCTTCCTCGTCAACCGTTATTTATCTAAGTTGTAAGTCGGTTTTTAATTGAGAAGAAACGAAGGCATGACTCCTAGGATGGTTAAATTGTAAAGATTTGAAAACGGAAGAGAAATATGAGTTAAAGAGTTCAGCTTTTTCGGCAGACGTTTTGCCACTTTGCCTTTGTAGGAGATGACGGTATTGAGAGTCGATATATGATGAAATATGGCCTTATGATAACACCAAAAAGATTTCGGGTTATCGCGAAACGAGTCCTTAAATTAATCTAGATAATCACGATGTTTTCTTCTCACTAGATATTTTGTTGTTTGGCTTAGTTTGCGTAGTTTCCGTTTTCTATGATCAGTTCGACATTGTCGATATTTTTTAAAGCTACGTACTTCTTTCGGATATGTGATCTTACTTCACCATCAATCCAAGGTGCTGAGTACGTGCCCTTAACTGCTTTTGTTGGGATGAATTTATCTACTGCATTGAAAAACCAATTTTTCCATTGTATCCAGCATTCATTAATGTTGTTAGTAAAGACTGCCTGGAATGGTTCCTGTATTAAATTACTACGAAGATCATCAAAGTTCCCACGGTTGAAGGCGAAGACATTACGCGAAACAGGATTGGCGCGACAGAAAGTTTGCTGATTTTGAAATTCTATGACGTGATGGTCCGTCGGGAAGTTTAGTTGCTCAGTTGAGACTGTTGAAATATTTTTGACAATTTCAGGACAAACACATTCTACTATAGGGTCCAATATTCTATTTAACAGAATTTGAGAGGAAAATAAAAGAAACACTAAAAAATGCAATGAATACAGCCATGACTTTGGAGAAATTATACATTAATGCAATAATTCTGCATGAAAACAAGAATTCCTTTTCAAACATGATAAAAATTGGTTAAAAACGTAAGAATAATTACAAATGTGGACAATGACAGATTTCATGTTTTAATAGGAAAATCACATCAAATGCATGTTAAAAATGACTGGAAATATATTTAGCAAAAACATACACATTTTGCAACAATTTTAGCTTTTCCAAGTTGCAATATATGACTAAAATGATACTAAATCTCTAAGAGGAAAAAAATGCTAAAAAATTTGGGCAAAATTTATTGTTTTTAGCAAAGTGAGTAAAAGGCATGTGAATAAAAGGGAAAAAAAGAGGAAAATGTTATAGTTCCAAAACATGTCTGGAGGCAGCCACAGTCAGTGAAAATTATATATCAAGAACAAGGCACATGCCACCTTCGATATATCGAAAACTCTAAACTATCCAATGCTTCGATATACCGGTATCGAAAGAATGCCATTTCTTCGATATATTGAAGATTGCAATTTCCTCGATATATCAAAAGAATGCCATTTCTTCGATATATCGAAAGAATGCCATTTCTTCAATATATTAAAAGAATGCCATTTCTTCGATATATCGAAAGAATGCCATTTCTTGTATATATCGAAAGAATGCCATTTCTTCGATATATCGAAAGAATGCCATTTCTTCGACATATTGAAAGATTGCAATTTCCTCAATATATCGAAAGATTGCAATTTCCTCGATATATTGAAAACTAAACTATCCATTTCTTCGATATATCAAAAGATTGCCATTTTTTCAATATGTCGAAAACTCTAAACTATCCATGGTTTGATACATCAAAGAAATGGCATTGTTTCGATATATCGCAGAGATGACATTCTGTCAAATTCAATATGTGAAAAAACAAAAGGATGTCATGCCTTGCCATTTAACAAGCCATGTTTTAAATATTGATAGTAAAATAACAAAGTAGGGCACAATTCAGCTCAATGGGTTAGCAATATGGTATACACTCAAAATATAACACATTCTACAATAGGGTTGTATATTCTATTTAGCTATAATCAAAATAATCACATGTACAGTCAGGGCCGCCAAGAGGGGGAGGGGGGGGGGAATTGCCCTGGGGCCACACCTTAATAGGGCCCCAACTTGGAGCAAGAGCCTAAAATTGAGTAGGTTCTATAAAGAGCATTTTTGAAATTGAGGGCCACTTGTACAGCACCTCCACATGCAGTCTAGCTAAGGTTTAGTTGGGCCTAGCTTAAAAATAATAATGGGAAGATTTGCCTCGGGCCCCGCAAATCCTCTAGGCAGCCCTGTGTACAGTATAGCTAGCTATATTATTTATACATATACAACAACATATGTATATATCTATATTGACTAAAATCACTTCATTAGACAGTACGGTATACAGTAGTAACAACTAAATTCAGTTTTAAGAGTTTCTTCTGCCCTATAACTATATTGCTTTAGGCAATTTTCCCAAGACAATGCATTTGGACCCAGTAACATGCAGACCACTGCAGATAAACCAATCCCACAGCAGCGATGTGATACATCAAAAGAGTTTATCTTCACAAAACATTACATGGTACTGATTATATACCTTCTTGTATAGCTGTGCTACTGTCAATCTCCTTTATCAGGTGGTCTGAACCCTCTATGGTTAAACCCGGTTCTTTTGTGTTTGATGTACTACAGCATGCAAAAGACAAAAGTGATATCATTTGGTTTACATCAATCTAAAAGAATGGAAAAACTATAAGAACAGACACCATTAAAATGATTACAGTTTTTGCTGCCAATCAAAGAACACAAGAGAATCAGATATATAATGGCATACTGTGAACTTCCGAACATATGCCCTGGGCTTATATTCGTTCGTAAAGATTTTTTGATGGGGGCTTTTGTACAGGAACCATATACTTTTATTGTATCTGTAAACAATGTGAAGTGTGAACCATTGCCTCAGTCAAAACACGTTCATGACCACTGAATATTGAAGACTAGAAGTTATGATCATTCCTATGTTGTACAGTTAAAACACAGACAAGAAGGGATATATATGTATTTTAAAAATGTAAACAATATTCTTTGGACCGCTTCAAACGTTCAAAAAAATCTACCAACCTGATATTCGCACTATCTTGACCATGATCTGGACCTTGGCAGCAATTCAACGCTCTTCCTTCGATTTGATCTTTCGACAGAATCGACTGTTTAGCTTTAATTTTGTTAAATATTTAATATTCATGTTCATTATTTATATCCAAGCACTGTCCTCACAAAGATTTACCATAGTATAGCTATTATATAAACGCTGATATTAATATACGCCGTTGAATGCGATTCGAATCCAAAATTTATAGATATTGTGCGCCAAAGAACGAACAATAACCAACGGTTTATGAAACGAAACACGACGATGTCCATAAAAGGACATAATCGAAACAGCTCGCTTCGAGTTCGGTAAAAATAGTGCCAACATGCTTTGCGCACCGCGACTCTTTGCCTGTCGCCATATTCATATTTGCGAATATTCAAATCGTTTGCTTCTTTATCGCCGGAATATTTGAATCTTTATTACTTCTCAACGCAGGAATACTTAAAGATTAAATCAAGCAAGGTATGTACTACGCAATTGCTATTTATTTCCCCAGAAGAGAGAGTACAATCTCATTATCTCAGGAGTATATTGTAACGGAATTTTATTTTGCTGGTTTACAACTCGTGTATAAAATACATGAGAAAAATTTTGTCTTGAGTTAATACAGTAACAATTCCACAGGATGTTGGCCTCTCTGCAACTGATTTAATTCTTACAAAATAATACAACATTTTTTCTTCGCTTGACAGCTTTTTGATAGTGTAATATTTATAACAATATTTCTTGGGCATCTCACTTGATTGAAGTCATTATAAATAATATTGAATTATGAATGTGAAGAAGTTTGTATATGGTGTAATAAAGAATAGGCTTTTCACATCCAAGCATTGCCAATGGAGGAGTGGGGTGAGGGCACTGAGGGGCAATCCCTACATGTAGCTTCAAATTAAATGTGTACCTTTGTCATTTTAACCTTATTTGTATGGCCTGTTCAAATGAGCCATAATATTAGCATAGAAAATTACATTTTGTTCATGTAAGGAAGCACAAACTATTAGCCCAGTTGGTCAGATCCCAGATTTGTTGAAATGAGAGACCGGGCATTTTAATTTTAATGAAAGCATTGTGAGAATTATCGGAGTTCTATCAATAGGCATAGCATCATTAAGAAAAAGCTAACTGCAACTAGGGTATACAAGGCACTGTTATCAATGTGTCTAATTTGATCCATTGCTGAGGATGACTAAAATATAATCGAAAACTAGAATTACCATTGTGTGCTTTATGAAAATACATAGTGCTTCCCATAATCACCATTCATTAATAATATCAATTCCTCCTTAAGATTATGTTGACGAGGACTATATGTAACAAACCATTCATTGGTGACGATAGATGATCTTCATTCAAGATTCATTATCGGAAAGGAATCATCAGCAAGAAATGGTCTTTTCATTGGCTGATAAAAATGAACCTTGGGCAGATGTATGCCAGGTTGCATATTTCTTGTAGCCTTTGACTTGCATAAGGAAAAGAAAATATATACTGGCACTACATGCTAGATGACGAACTCATTGTTGAAGAACATTTTAGTATTGTTTATATAAAAAAAGAACACTGTAAAGACACTTTGTACTGGACAGAGTAATGTAATAAGTGCAGAGCTCGGCACAGCTAATTTACATTACAATTTGCAGTCTAAATGGTAATAAATGTGATATTTTACATTCATCCAGCTTTACTGTCTTACATTTTGAGGAGCATTACAGTACAAAACTTAAATGTGCCCTACTTGCTTACTGCCATTTCATTATATTACTCTATCTAACAACATATAAGGTTATATTTCATTAAGGGGTTGAGTCTTATTAATAGTTTATTTGTGAATTTATTTAAATATATATCATTTTGATATTGAGCATAATAGTTTTCACCTAAATACATTGTGCTTTATATATTTTCTATTGATGTGTATAATGCTAAATTGAATAGAGTATTATTTTTTGCTAAAATGTGTTGATTTAGGTTATGTTAGGTGTCACTAAGATGGTTTCGATAAATCGAAACATTGACATGGTCTCGATAAATCGAAATATTCACATGGTCTCGATAAATCGAAACATTTACATGGTCTCGATAAATCGAAACATTGACTTGGTCTCGATAACTCGAAACATTCACATGGTCTCGATAAACTGAAACATTCACCTGGTGTCGATAAATCGAAACTTTGATTTAGTTTCCATATATAAATTGATCAGGAATGCCTTTGGTTAAACCAACATATTTCACTGTTAGCTGTCATGCTACTTTTGTATTATTTGATCCTTTTCAGAACAGTCTATTAAATGTATTGTTAATTTTAGGTAAATTTGATTGTTTTAGCAAGAGAAGAAAATTTGCATTCTTTTTTTGCACCAGTGTTTTTAAGCACCAATTTTTCTGTTTTTTTCAGTTTTGGACAAATTTGTTTAAAAATACGAAAATTGGCACCATTTTTGGCTAAATAGAATATTGGACCCTATAGTAGAACGTGTTGACAGTTACATAGCAGAAGATCAAGCATGTTTTCTCCAGTGTGGGTTGTACTTCTGACGAACTGTTGAAAGAAAGTATCACCAACTAAGTCACAGAATGACTCTTCGAGTTGCCCACCGTTAGTTGCGGGAGTTGGTTGATCAAGAGACCAATCGATTGTTGGAAGATTAAAGTCTCCAATAAGGACGATGCATGTAGACTCGGAGGTGTTCTGAAGTGATAAATTCAGATGATGAAAGACATCAGGGCCGGAATCAGGAGGGCGGTAGAAGGTTATAGGAGAGCAGTTTTGCTGTTTTCAGTAGCAGGTTCTATAACAACAAGATCGATGTTCTCGTTTCCAAGATCTAGTCGACGAGTAGCATGCAAATTGAGTTTCACGGCAACCAATACGCCGCCACCAATCTTTCCTACTCTGTCTCGAAGGAAGATGGAGTACCCGTGTAACAGTTCACTGCTTAAAACAGATTCATTCAGCCATGTCTCACAGATGCATACAACATCGTACGTCGCACTGTAAACTAAATGTTGCAGTAGAGTAATTTTACATACTTTGGACAAATCTTGATCATATTAATCTTGATAATATAAGCTCCAAAAATTGAAGCTTATATTACTTATTATATCATACCTAACATAAATATGTTGCGAAATTGATAATTTTGTAATTAAAAGTGTTATTTTTAGGCGATTTTTTATTTGTAAGAATATTCTTAAAAAATTGTCGTGTTACCATGACAACCACTTTAGATACTTCATGTTCGGAAAATACAATGGTTTTGTCAGCAAGGCGAGGGTTTCTGCATGCATGTATTTTCTAGTATTAATTTACTTATCATAAAAATTGAACACAGTTATCGTTATTAATCACTTTCCGAGGTAAGACTGTAAACAGTAACAATGCAAAGCATGACGGTTGACACTCATTCTTTAAATACATCTCAGTTGCACAGTTTCCAACTTTCAAGTCAAGGATTGAATATGGAACAACTTCAATCAAAGTATACTGCTATACATAGCAATATACAATCAACCGTATGGAATATAAATTATAAATTATGTACTAGGTACAAGCCAATAATATTTTCCTGTATAAAGAAGACGACTGAAAACAAGTTAAATACCTGGGATACCATCAACAGTAAAAACATGCTTAAAAACAACAAATTCCAAAGCTTTGCTTGGGTAAACTTTGTTATACATAATTTGATGTATGTTGTCAGCCAAGAATGCACAGACATGTTTTTTGAGAAAGCTTTAAATCACATGGGCTGTTTTATTAAGCATGCTAGCATATATAATCAGGCTAAACAAAATGAGTTGGCCTAGCATTCCTTGCAAGCAAATTGTATCAAATTAATAATATTTATATGTAAATAAATTTACCGTCTATAGTAAAAATCTTTCTTACATACCGGTACCATAAATAGCAGAGTTCTCGATTTTACCATTTGCGGAATGTTTGTCGACAATCAAGAAGTCAAACACGTAGTTGAAGTAGTTGAACCCATAGTTTTTCAGTCCTACAACGATCGAAAAGAGAAATATTCGTGAAATATTGCAAACTAATTGTGATGAACTCACTTTTCCAATATGCGTACTGACGTTGAAAGTTTTAAACACAAATTTAACCACAGAATCCCTCTCTCGGGCAAATAAATAGAGTTTATTTTCATGTTTGATGTCTCAAAATAAATTGTTGCGCGCCATTTTGAAATTTAATGGGGGGGAGGAGGGGTGACTGCCTCTAGTCACTTGCTAAGCTATGCGCAGTACGGCATGCGCAGTGACGAAGCCTTTACGCTTTTTGTAATGAAGTCGGACATCTAGTCCTGTTAATCTGTGGCAAACGGTTAAATCTAGTCTACAGAACTTTAGTTGTCGTCCGAAGATTGTCTGTAAACTCAGGCATGAAACTATGAGTAACAACGTTTGTTTTGTACTTTATTTCATAAATAATTATGTACACCAATAATATGCAAATATTACAATTGTGATAACTAATTAAGCTTAGTGATAAACAAAGAAGTCACTGTTGCACAAAATCATGACTATCATTTAACCCTCCCCGATTAGTCAAAAGGGTTCCAATCCAGAAGTTTCACATTCCAACAGATTACCACAACGGTGATCAATCAGCATAAATTTCAAATATGAATGATCAGCCCCGTGGCAATCCAGGAAGTGATTAACAATACTACAAGTTCTGTGCCTACGCTTAATGTGTGACTTGTAGTTCGCAAGGCGGGCCTTAAAATTAACAGTAGAACCAACACCTTGCAAACCAAAAGCCAAACGTTCGGCAAGATATACCACTCCCTTGGACGTACATATAAGCGATTTACAGGTTTTAAAAACTTTCGTGGTAATGACGGGACTCTTCCTTGGAGCATATCCTACATTGTCTAAGCGCTACACCCTTTGCGATGCCCAGTATCTGTGATCTGGGGTGACACGAATTACCATTAAGATATAAATGCGCATCGGTGGGTTTACTCTAAACCAAAGTTTCCAAACGACCTTCTTCAATCGTAATAAAGAGGTTCAGAATAATACGTTCGAATGAATACAGTAAAATTGGCTGCAATTTACAAAGAAGGTGAGATGGCGGGCATTCTTTCATTCTCATGATGAACCAGGGACACGCGAAGAAAACATTTTGAATTCACCCAGACGAAAGTCGACAAAAGATCCTCCATTGGCTGGAGTTCCTGCAATTGAAGTTGTTCTCGGCCGTGTTGAGAAAGATCTGTTTAAAAAAAAGCGTTTAAGAATGTTCCCGATAATATATCACCGGAAGAAAAAAAGGCTTTGAAAGATTTTCGTTCTACACCAGTGGAGAAACGCAATTCGGTTATACGAATACAAGATAAAGGTAACAATTTGTGTTTTTGAACAGTGAATTAGATCAGAGTAAAGTGAAGGAACAGATGGACCGGAGTGCTTTTGAAGTTTTAAGCGAGGATCCTTCGCAAAAAACTATTGTAGGAATTGACAAGTGGGTAGATAAGTGGAAGCCTTGGGGATTATCAGATAAGTGGATTGAATTTATTACTGAGAATACCAATGGTCACCAGGGTGTGAATTATTCCTTGATAAAAAACACATAAGGTCAACAACCCAACTAGAGTTATAACTTCTGGCTGTGGTACTCCCACCGAAAATTTGTCTCTGTTTGTGGAAAAGTATTGTAAAGTTGTAGTGGATTCCATTTCTTGCCGAGTAAGGGATACTTCGCACATGCTGGGGATAATGATAGTCTCAATGAAAAGGAATATTAGACGGAGACATGTTGGTGAGTTTTGATATTATCAAAATGTTTCCTTCTATAGATAATGACACGGGGGTAGAGAGAGTGCGTCGCAAATTAACGGAATTCTCTGATAGTTTGGATATGCCTGTTGAATGCATTATATTGAGGCATTACAAATTTGTTTGAAGAAAAATTGTTCTACTTACCGTGGACAATTTTGGCTGCAAAAGAATGGTACAGCTATGGGACCTAAAAATTCTTGTTCCTATGCAGATATTATGGCGGAGAACATCGATAAAAACGTTTTAGAGTCTAAGGCGCTGTACCCTGAATTGCGATCCTGGTTTCGTTTTTGGGACGACACATTTGCACATTGGCGTGGTACGGTGTAAAGACTGCACAGTTTTTTCAATACATTAAATTCATTCGACACATACACTATTTACAATTTACCATGGAAGTATGCGGGAATTCTTTGAGTTTTCTGGACCTCTTTATTACGATCGAAGAAGGTCGTTTGGAAACGTCGGTTTATAGTAAACCCACCGATGCGCATTTATATCTCAATGGAAATTCGTGTCACCCCAGATCACAGATGCTGGGCATCGCAAAGGGTGTAGCACTTAGACTACGTAGGATATGCTCCAAGGAAGAGGACTTTCGTGCCAAAAGTGCGGAATATGCCAATTATTTAATTGAATGCGGACACGAAAAAGAGCATGTCTTAGATAAATTTAGAGAAGTAGGTAATATTTCTAAGGAAGATGCAGTACGTAAAAGTAAGAAAAAGTCCAATGAAGGATATTGTTGTTTAGTTATAGTAGGTATAATCCGCGTGGACCAGACATACGAATTAAAATCATATATAAACATCACAAGTCTATTATCTGTTGTGATGAGAAGGCTAGAGATATTCTACCCGAGAAGGTTATTCGTGTGTCTTTTAAGTGCAGCGCCAATTTAAAAGAGTTTTTGGCTCCCTCCAACCCATATCGTAAGGCAAATACCGAAGTAGAACACTTCGGTTGTTTTAATTGTACAGCAAAGCGTTGTGACTGCTGTAAGAATTTTTTTCAGAACGGTACACTTTTCGTTTCGTCATTACCAAGAAAGTTTTTAAAATCTGTAAATCGCTTACATGTACGTCCAAGGGAGTGGTATATCTTTGCGAATGTTTGGCTTGTGGTTTGCAAGGTGTTGGTTCTACTTTTAATTTTAAGGCACGCCTTGCGAACTACAAGTCACACATTAAGCATAGGCACAGAACTTGTAGTATTGTTAATCACTTCCTGGATTGCCACGGGGCTGATCATTCATATTTGAAATTAAATTTATGCTGATTGACTAGCGTTGTGGTAATCTGTTGGAACGTGAAAACTTCTGGATTGAGACCCTTTTGACTAATCGGGGAGGGTTAAATGATAGTCATAATTTTGTGCAACAGTGACTTCTTTGTTTATCACTAAGCTTAATTAGTTATCTCAATTGTAAAATTTGCATATTATTGGTGTATATATATATAGGTTAGAAATTATTAGTAATATTATTTCTGAGGAAGGCTGAGACATTCAGTCGAAAACTAAACTTTATTACTTGAGTATTTTTAGTATTGGTTTCTCCCGAATCGTAGCCAGCTATTCTGTTGTATATATATATATATATATATATATATATATATATATATATATATATA
>CACRXK020003793.1:0-34136 GCA_902702795.2 Paramuricea clavata | reverse complement strand
AATATCACTAGACCAAAAATAGCTACAAAACAATATTTTTAATTTTTTTTATACACTGTCAACTGACTCAACTGTAAAACATTTGCAAAATTGCATACAGACGTTTAAAAAGTTGTTTACTTCTCAAGAAAACGTTCACGTTTTTAGTCGTGTTTCTACAAGATTAAAGTGATTATATGTAAACAGAAAAATATTTCAGTTTCATAGCCTAATTGTTCATTTTTAGCAAAAAGTACAAAACCAAACATGAAACAAAAAAACACGTCCACCTGTTAATAGGCTGTTACAGCTCATAGATTGACAAAAACAAAACAGTAAAAACAACATTGCGGCTCGATTTTGCTGAATGAAAACTCGTTCTGCGCCCGCGTACAATCTTTTTACTAGTCAGCGACGCTTTTCAATAGGGGAATTTCTCGAGTTACACGAGGCTATTTTCTAACTTTATTTGCATTTTACTCATTAGTTTCATCGGTGACCTATCTTCAAATTTTGGCCACGAATTTATTTTGCGGTAAATTTTATAAATTTCAAATTTTAAAAAAATCTGTAGTGTGGAAATTTTGCAATAAATTTTTCGCTTTTAAAAAAATCACACACTACAGAATTTTTTTAAACTTTCACCACAGTTGCAGAGCATCATTCCTTATTGGTATATGAAATAAAAAAATAGGTCACCAACATCGTTTTTGAGATAGCGGCACATTTATGGGTTAAATTGGAAGGCTTTATGCTGTCGTCATGTTGCCATGGGAACATTGACATCGTCGAAATCTAGTTCGAAATATTCCTTAGGTGACCAATATTGCCACCAAGTCGAAAAGAATTCGCGTTCTGCATGAATAAGCCTGTTTTACGGAATTATTGCTTGAACAAGAATAACTGTAGGGAGTCACCTTAGTTGTAAAAAAAAGTTGTAAGTTGTACTTTGTTATTGAGCCTAAGAACAGCAAGAAACAAATTCATCCAGGAAAACATGGGAATTTAATTAATCTGCCTCTGACATGCTAAAATAAGTTAACATGGAAAGGATGCCATTGGGTAAAAGAGAATAATTGGAAAGGTCTATTTTGTGGGAAAAACTTGTTTATGAGTTTAATTTAATTTAATTAAAATAATATAGTATTAGGTTTGACATTGAAGTCTACTTAATGATTTACATGGAGTAAATTTACAAATACATGTATAAAATATGTTTCTTGCAAGCCCGAGTTGGTCACTTTACATTGAAAAATCAGTTAGTCATGAAGGTGGACAGGCTGACCTGTCTTACAGTACATATGAAGTGTAATTGTTTTATAAATGTATCGATGGTCTAGCCCCTCAGTTAAGACAATAAATGTTTGCTGTGTTCTATTCTATTTATACTGTTCGACAAGTGAGTGCATTTCGTTAACAAAAAGCGATTGTTCGTGGAAACGTTTATGAGGAGAATTTGTTGGCTGTCGTCTCAGATGAAGTTCATGTTATTCCTAAACAGTTAGATCAAATAGCGTCATTACAGACATAATAATATCACGCTATGATGATGCGATGATTCTGTATATATGTCGCGGAATTTTGTTGTGTGTATGTGGTTGTGCTGTACTGTGTATGTTCAACTGTTTACATGTAGTTTGTTTTAAAATTGTGTAGCCTGTATTGTGGATTCATGAATATTTATGAACAAAAATTCAGTCGTGGCAAGGCATTTGGGTTAAAATTAAATATATTATATATTTTATATGTAAATATACACAATGTAAAGTCCTGAACAGAATGATATAGAACGGTCTGTATCATCAAACCTGAAAGTAATAATTCAATAACTGTCATTACTATATATTTCACAAGCAAGTATAAAATATGTACTCGATTGCTGCTTGTATTTTGAATTTGTAACTTGAAACTGCTTAAAATATATAGACAGATATCATCAGTATAGATTTGGAGACACGTTGTCGTTGTGTCCACAATAGACAGCCGATGCGCCAGTTCATTGGAAATCTTCCCAGAGAAAATATTACATTTTCCTCTTCCGAATACAACAGTTAATGTAACATTGGCAAACACAACAAAATTGGTCAGGGGAATCAGCGGCGGCGGAACAGATTTCATTCTGGGGGGGGGCTAAATTTTTTTTCCGTTACCTCCCCACCATTTTAGGGGTACAAAAATTTTTCCGGACATATACAATTAAAGGGATGAAAACATTTTTTCAGGACATATAACAAAAATTTTTTTCCGGAAATACACAATTTTTAAAACAAAATATTGCAAATTTTTCCCTTCATACCTAAATTTTCAAAAAATAACCTAAATTTTTCCTTAATTATCTAAATTTTTCCAGAAGAAACTAAATTTTCTGGGGGGGCTAAGCCCCCCCACTTTTACTTCTGGGGGGGGGCTTTAGCCCCCCTAGCCCCTCCGGTTCCGCCGCCCCTGAGGGGAATATGTTTTTGTTTAATACTTTTGAATACGTTTACACCCTTCAGACCAGAAGTGTGAAACATTAATAAATTACGTCATGGAAATGAAATTCAACAGGTCACGCCCAGAGGTTTTCTCCGCCTCGTCGCCTCCAGAAAACCTCTGAACCCAGGGTAAGGTGCCTGAGGATATTCCTCAACATCTGTTGATGTAGCTGGAGTTATTGCTATAGCATTTTCCAATAAAACTCATCCACATCAAAATCCCAAATTAACAGAATCTCATCATTGTCTAAATCATCTTGTTCAAGCTTTGTGGGATCCAACTATTAAAAATTAAACGACATGTTTGAGACTTGGCTAAGGACTTGTAGTCCTGTATGTGCATGCATAATCAAATAGCAGGATTTTAAACACATTTAAATAAAGTTGTATACCAACCTTTACTACTACACTGGATTTCACATGGACAATACAAGGCGAGTTTAGGCCAGCAAGTTTCTCGAGAATCGAATCACTCCTCGGGATAACGCACATTCTTCGCATTGATGGGGATTCAAGAAAACTGATGTGCAAAAACACTGCATTTAACCTTGAACATTTTAAACTTGCCACAGTAAAAGATACTTCGTAATAAACCTTGCAACAATGTATGTACACTGCACTCTGCTCAGCAAATACGGCCGCTTGGCATGGTTGTATGTCGAAAGCATCCATATTTGATATTTTTTATAATAGCTGCAACTCTTTCAACGACAGAGGTCAAATCACAAATGAACACCGATTGAAAACAAGTATAAAAAAATGACTGTGTGTCACATGACCCCCCTGCCCAACCTCCTCTGGCTCACAAATGACATGATAGTTTTTGGATTACTAAATTTTAAAGCTGTCTTGTTAAAGGTAGGTTACAGCATAGTTAATAGAGGAGAGGGTTTGGAAGGCCGGCAAACTTCAAAGGCTTTCGAGCTAATTAATTTCAGATGTTGGAAAGGTACGTCACGTGACATTTCGGGTGCATCAAATTCAGAAATTACTTTAGCGTAGTATTACAGAAATATGATACTGTGCTTATAAATTTTTAAATAAGGCATTGTTGTTCTTGTTATGGCTTCGACAAGTTCGGCATACGATTCAGAAAGCAAAATTCACCCAATTCTGGGTGCTGGAGACGCAGATACAACGACGGAGGCGATTTTCATCAAACTATTTAGCTGCTGCAAATCAACGCGCATGAATTAACTGAAGAAATATCGTGTTCAGTTGAAGAAGTAAGTCCTTTACACTGTGTCCAATTAAACAATATGTAGTGAGATACCTTAGACTTAATATTTGACTTATATTTGTCGTTTAGATTGAACGATTAAAGCAATTCCCGTGTGAATATCGACGCAGTATTTATAAGCACTCGACAAATTCTACAGCTAGTACTGCCAAAGGGAAAATCAAAACCCATGTTATATGACTTATCACGCATATGAGAGGCATTGTCGATCATTCGAGAGGTAGGGAAAAGGAAAGAATATTTTCATCCATGCAGAGAAGATAAAGTCGTGCTTTTGATGCTGGTGAATATGCCCGAACGGTTGACTTTGCTATTACCAGCAGATATTCTAAAGTTATTATAAACACTGAAGAAACTGCATGCTTTAATACCAGTAAATATCTTAATACTGTATATATAGACAATATACTGTAACCTAGATATGAATGTCTTAAATAGGCCCTAAGGCTTATGTCCAATTGTCAATTACAAGTCCAGATATTGACCAATATACTGTGATTCAATGTCTACTATAAACATGTGATTTGTTACTTTTGATCATTCTGCCACATCAAAATAGAATGTTATTCCAAGACTCCATGATATTTCATGCCCATCCCACAGTTTCCAAGACCAAGTCTTATAATATATTAGACAAAGGAGATATCAAAGGAAATATCATGCAGAGGAAATATCAAATTTTGATATTTCCTCTGTATAGTACAATATTGACCTAAGGGTATTAAACTTAGTTCTTATTCTTCTCCAAATGCTTTGTAGACCAACTGTTGGATGCCAGAAGATTTTACCTACGTGCAAAGGATTATATACCCAGAAATATTTTTTAATGTCTGTATTCTGCTAGTAATTATCAGTGAAATCAGAAGAGTTTGGATCACCCAGCTTATGTTGCTGGGGAGGGGCCGTCAGCCCTGTGGGTACCAAATTCATGACTTAATGATATTGCTAGAATTGTTGAATGGTGCTTTAGAAAGCACACAAGAATTAAGGCAAACCTACTTCTTTACACGTTGATAAAGTTATTAAGATTGTCCAAGCTCCTCCATTAGCAAAAAGTTTGTGGAATGACATTGAGCAATCTAATAGCATTGCAGTATCAAAAGAATGCCAGTACGTCCTTGCGTTTTGAGAACATTGGTAAACTGTATGGCTGTTAAGTTTCAAATTGTGCCATTTGTCGTGCTCCAGCCCGATTTCTGGTTCTGAAAGGCCCGATTCTCAGGCAAAGAGTGCACGCCAAGCACGCTGGTCATTTCATTGTTTAACTGCCCCACACTCAAAGGGCACTTTTTGCATCTTCTGAAAACTTGGGGGGCCTTGGCCCCCTGGTTCCTAAGCCCCTGGTTGACAGCCAATTTCAGATGTGAATAGTGTACTTATTCACTACGTCAGTGTGCTGTGATTCTAGCCGTTGTCTCTCAAACCATGATAACTCAAAGTTGAGCCTACCAATGTCTTGTCTATTTGAAGTGAAACAAAATTTTGTGTAATAGTGATTTACTGTATATATTAGTATAAATTTTTACAAATTATTCAACTAAGGTAATAAATATATTGTTCTAGTCTTATTGTTCACCTATTCATTTATAATCTGTTTTAATAATTATTTTATAACATATGTACAAATTATTCCATATTACTCTTTTGAAGCAGTGCTGCCATTAAGTTTACAAGTAGGTGGCCGAAAAATGATTGAACATTGAAGGCACAAGACTCCTAGAGGGGTCTGGGTGCATGCCCCTTTAGAACCCTGAAATCTAAACAATTGGAAATGCCATTGCCTGCATTTGGGAAGGTATTTTACACATTCCCTGCATTTTGGAAGGTATTTTACAGAGTTCTTAAGATTACTAAACATCCTATCAAAGCCTGACCTGTTTGAAATCATTTAATTTTTTGTTTTAATTTTGATGTTCTGACTAGAGGAAGTAAAAGGTTTGTTTATTGCTTCACAGTTTTGTTTATATGAACTTTGTTCAGACAGAAGTAGGCAAGCTACAGGCCCTTAATGACAGCTCTGGGTACAAAAACCCCACAAAAGTTCTCACTAGAATATTTCTGTTTTATGTTACAGAAGGCCTTTTCTAATCCACCATACCATTTACTCCTCTGACCAGTGTGACGACCAGCAATGTTACCTGGCTCCAATTGTCGATGTAGAGAGGTATGCTTTTCTGGGGTAAATTAAAGGTAGGAATAGCACCAGCTACAAGCCTTTTGCAGGTGGGAACTAAAGCAGAACATAAAATATCTGATTATATATACAGTAAGTTGACTTAATTTATACAAGTATTGTTAAGATAGTAATTATTAATAAAATTCACAGCAAACAAGATTTATAATAACTGTAAATGGGGCTTTCATATACTATGACATGGCCAAACAAAAATCCTGTTACTTTATTATGCCAGTTTCTTGCTATTAAAATAGCCTTTGAATATTGTATAATACTTTGTTTACTGTATACGAAAATGTTTCTACTGTCCTCAGTGACAGTGTCCTGAATAATATGTATACCTTCATTTTATGAACACAAGGATTAACTGTTATATAAATATGACCTAATGACCGAAATGCACTTTTATGCCAATCATTAATATTTATTGTAATATATTTTTCCTGCTCTATGACCATATGATTAATACAAATTTGATCATTTGATACATGAAATATATAAAGTACTTCTGCTAACTTTCAAGCGTTCATACCAAAATATCAATACCTCTACCAGAGAAAGAAAATAACTTACATGTTTCGGCTGGGTCTTTTCAAAGTGTCTTTCACAAATGTGAAGTGTTTGTTGAGCGATTTGATTTCTTAAACTTGCATCTATCTCTCGATCCAGCGTCCTTTGTGACAAGCCTCGCCAACGCTTCGTGAATTTTCGTCGATAAATCGTCGTCTTTTGTTGGATTTCAAAAAATACTTAGATCAAAGTGTTTTCTACTAGTCCCGCAACTATGCCGTTCCAAACGTGACAAAATATCAAGTTTACATATTTACATCAAGTTGTTTGTTGAATACATCAAGTTGCTTCTTGAATACATCAAGTTGCTTTGTTGAATACATCAAGTTGCTTTGTTTGAATACATATGCCGTTCCAAACGCGACAAAATATCAAGTTTACATATTTACATCAAGTTGTTTGTTGAATACATCAAGTTGCATGTGTCTTACATCAAGTATATCAGAGTGAAAATAATTCAAGTTGGCATTGTTGATATTTATACATCAAGAAGGGAGAGAACCGATTTTGATCAGGTCGAAATTTCAACTCATAAATAAACTTGAGGGGGGAAGGGTGTTGAAAAATCTCTGACAAATATTTCACGGGGGGTGAAAGAAATAATTCAATAAATAAAAACAAAAGGCGGGAAAAACTATAATTAGATCTGTCCTTCCGTTAAGAGAATTTGTAATTTCAGGCTGAGCACATTGTTGAGTGCTGCCTCTGGGAATGGCGTCTTGTCCGTGTCGAGATTGTTGTAGTACTAGTTGTGGATCGCGTGGTATGTAGTAGCCTTCTTGCAGGCCTGTGAGCAGGCTACGTGGTATGTTGAATCGTCTGTTTAACTCCTCTTCTGGAGAGACAAATGGTGAATCAACAGATTGGGATGTCGTTCCCCGAACAGGTGATGGAAGTGAAAGTTTCGCTAATAATACGACGAACAAGATTTTCTACTGTCGTACGGTTTTCCATGGCGATGAGATCGAGAAAGCAAAGGGCGGAAAATGGCGGCAAACATTAACAGGCAAACTAAAAGCGGGAACCGCACGGTACAGAAGACTACAAACCAGTGTATATCACTGATAGTGGTGTATATCACTGATAGTGGTGTATATGAGCGAGCGACCATCCCCCCCGTGAAATCTTTGTCAGAGATTTTTCAACACCCTTCCCCCCTCCAGTTTATCGGTCCTCTGACTCCTCTCCCTTCTTGATGTATAAATATCAACAACGCCAACTTGAATTATTTTACTCTGATATACTTGATGTAAGACACATGCATGCAACTTGATGTATTCAACAAACAACTTGATGTAAATATGTAAACTTGATATTTTTTCGAGTTTGGAACGGCACATGTATTCAACAAAGCAACTTGATGTATTCAACAAAGCAACTTGATGTATTCAACACGCAACTTGATGTATTCAACAAGCAACTTGATGTAAATATGTAAACTTGACTATTTTGTCACGTTTGGAACGGCATACGCAACCATGTATGGAGCAATTTGCACCTGGTATTTGGCTTTTCTTTCTGTAAAAGACGTTTTTCAAGTACTACAGCCTCCTCTGTAATACAATCTCCTATTACAAATAGATTTTGATGCACCCGTATTGTCACGTGACAGAGAACAATAACATAATTTGGCCACGCCCCCAGCTCTTCTCCTCTATTAACTATGGTTACAGTCGCATCTGCGCATGCGCGAGGTTTGTTTACGTTTTTTGTTTTGATCATGATCCACTTCAATTATACAACATGACGTACGAGCAATTGTTTAAAATGGTACAGTATTTTTTACAGCAAAAATACTGAGGAGTGGACTTTTCACAATATTTCGCTTGCTTTTGAATTTCATGTTCGTTTATAAAGTACCACTTAGATGCCGTCAATAAAGATACCGCTCTGCCTCTGGATATGTGTCGGGATATGTATAAAAATCAACAGACGCCAGCCGGATCGTGTGAGCGGCGAAATACCGAAGGTGCGATATCTATTTCGTTTCATGTTTACCTTTGGAACTTGATTGCTTTGAAAGTGTTACATTTATGTGTCTACCATGAAAGTATTTAAGACATTTAAAGCAACATCTCTCCTTCGAAGCATGTTGTCAGAATTGTTGTTGCCGTCATGGCAGAACTAGCACACGAAGGAAGCTTTTTGCTTGATGATTTGGAAAGAAGTATTGTGGAGAATGCGGCTGCATTGCCAAATGTAGAGGAAGAGGTGAGAGGCAGAGGAAGAGGTCGTGCAAGGGGGAGAGGTAGAGTGGCAGACCAAGGGATTGGCCAACAAGGAGGTCGTGCACAAAGAGGTTGTGGGCCTGTGGCAGCGGAAGTCGTGGTAGAGGAATACGTCGTGGTAGGGGAGGTCATGGAGGTTGAGGGCGTTTAATTGAACAGCCAAATGCTGCAGAAATTCTAGCCAACCATGAACAAGAATTGGATGTAAGAAAATTCTTTTTAGTCTGACTGAGCTAGTATTAAAACAGTTAAATACTTTTAAGTTATTATCCCATGTCATTAAGATCAAGGCTAGAAAAATTAAAAATGAGCTGATCTTGATCTTGACCAAGTAGGCCAAGTAGGTCCTAAAATTTACTAAGAGTCTATTTTTTAGGACCTAATAGAAGCAATGGATTTTGTCAGCCTGAAAGACTTCGCAAAAGCACTGTTGAGGAGGCAGCCAGGAGCATATGCTGATGTTGTGAATGGTGAGTTGCCAGGTGCAAATCAACCCCCACCACCGAGCCCAGAACCTGAAAATCCGGCCCCTGCATGGTGCAACTGTGCACACTGTGTTGTCATGCCAACTCAGGAGGAGACCAAATGCTGTTCTGAAAGACCAGGACGTAGCTGCATCTCAAGAAGCAATCTATTTAGGCAAGTGATTCTTGATGGCAATGTATTGGATCTTGCAATGCGATACAGGGAGGATATGCTTGTTCTAAATGAAGTTAGGAACAATGAAAACTTTCGACATGCAGCATATCGACAATTCGTATTATGGCAATATGGCAAGTTGGGAAGGGGCAACAGAAGAGTTGTTCCGAGCTGCTGTGTCACAACAATACGTGCATCTTACCCTTCGCCGAATGGTATTTATACAGGCTATCGTCCTTCACATTTGTAGACATTTATTTTGTTAATGACACACAAGTCACTATTTGAGAAATGGTATTCATTTTAAGGATATTTACAGTTCAAAACTGATATGATATTATGTTTGTAATGTTACTCTGAGTGTATATGGATATACACTCAGAGTAACATCACAATCATCATCATATTCACCTGAGTACACAACACCAACACAGAAAAATATGATATGATATTGTTCTGAAACAAATCCAATTCACAATTATTTGGTTAATTAGTCATTGTAATAAGATTGCTCAAATGTTGACTGTGTGCATATTTAACCCATTAACTGGCAATGTGCTTGGGCATTTTTTTTGTATTTACTCTGTCTAATGCCAGACAATTTTACTCATCAGTGATAGAGTACTGCCAGTGAATGGGTTAAGATATGAAAACTAGTTTACTGGCTTACACACATATGAAAGGGACAGATTCCCCATTTGTGCAAATAGAAAATACATCATACAAATAGAAAATACAAAATATTGTGTTTCACGTGGATGTATACAGTGTATACTGTACATATCGTAAGAACACTTTATTTCATGTTTTACGAAAGTTTACATTTCTTTCATTGTTTGTTGGGCATGGAATAAAATTATTACTAACTTTTCTCCAAGCAATTTAATTTTTTGTTTAACCATTAACTTCCAATAATTTTCCTTTGATGAGTAAAATCTTTTGGCCTTAGACAGAGTAAGAAAATTAGAAGGGGGTGCATGGGAGTGCATTGTTTGTGAAATGGTTAAGAGATAATATCTGTCATTAACATGCCCCTATGGATCGGTTAAAACTATACTACTCGTCTGTCTAATTCCATATGATTTTAATTATCAAAGGAAAAGTCTTTGACTGTCAAATGTGCCAAAATTCACATTACTAATTAGTACTTAATCTGTCTAATGCCACATGATTTTACTCGTCATTGGTAGAGTACTGCCAGTAAATGGGTTAACAAACCTATTTTAATGTGCCCAAATGCACCCTACTCTGTCTAGGGGCACTGGGGGTGTTGAACATTAATGGGTTAATTATTCATAAGTAACCCATTTTCTTAATTAACCATTAATGTCCAATACTTTTCCTTGAAAAGTAAAGTTGTTTGGTACAGTATTGGATAGAATAACTACTAAATAGGGACACATTGTGTGTTAGTTTCACAATCCTGATTAAATTTGTTATCATGCATGGCTCTTCAGGTGGGAGAAATTTGCTAAATATGAACAGTGCGACTGTTTAGCTCTATATCAGAGCTCATCAGCATGCCTAGGAAACATTGATGAAATTTTGATTAACATCAACGAGACTGACATGGACAGCCTGACCCATGGTGGGGTCTGCGGTTTGAAATCAGAGTTTTCCTTCTCTTAGATGAACTGCCAACCAAGGCTTATGAGCTCCATCTACCCAAACTCTGATATTCACCTCATCCCTGCAGATCCACGAGTGTCAGTCTCTAAAATGTTGATTTCTGTGCCTCAACAAGTGATTTTACTGAAGGAGGATGAACAGGAGCTATATTGGGAGTTATCTTTCTTGGGTCTTCACCCAACAAACCAATTCTCCTATTGACAGTTCCACCACAACTGATTCTTTTCTCACAAATCTTGAGCAGGAGCTCTGGAATATGGGTGTATTGCTTTGGCACCAGAACACGAACATGGCACCACCGTTGTGTTCTCTTACTAAACTTACGTCCAAACCTTTAATTAAGTAACCAATTAAAATCTATAAATGCAATTACCAACTACCATATAGTAAATGACAATGCAACATGCAAAAATTAAATAAACAGATTGCTGATATTAGACAAACCGAAGTTGACCATCAGGGGCCGGTTGTATAAAACTCTTAACCACTTTTTTAATCACTATTTTGTAGTTAAATAGTGATTAACTCTCAAATACGCACTTCTTATTGGATGACGTTTCCACTAACTATAATTGACTTTAATCACTTTTTTATACAACCGGCCCCAGCTGTAGTTGCTTCTTCTCTGTCTTTGTGATGGTTGAAATCCAATGCAGCAAGTTGATTCCTGGCACGGTACACTGGAAATCTACAGATAAACAAGTTTTACTACCATTACTGCATATTTTAATTAAAGTATACAATATGTACAATGTAATGTAAAGCTAATTTTTCTCCCTGGGAAAAAGGTATATTTTCCAAATAGTTTACTTGCCCGAATACTTATGAGTATGCATGACGTTTGGGAGCATACATCAAAATAACATTATGGAATGACTCTAAAAAACCAGTGTGTCTAAAAAATTTAGAAAATGGAAAAAAAAATTGTGAAAAATTAGTTGAATTCTAATGCAAATGCTGCATTCTTATTCAGTAATTCAAACATAAGGAACCTGATTATACCTGAAATTTGTGTAGTACACAAGTGTGTTCAGGAAGCGAGTATCCATGACAATCTTGATGAGTGCTTTGAGTGCAGGGGATCCTTTCTCCAACCAGGGTTTATTTCGCTTAATGGATCATGGCCACATTTTCCTGTATTACCACCTTCTTCCATTATCCACTCATGCTCATTAGCAATGTGATGTAATATCCCTGTCCATTTATCCTATTAAAAATTGCAACCCAACCTCATTCTTAATGCCATTTAAAAGTTTTGCCAGTCAGTTCACCTTGTATATACTGTAGCAGTGTAGCTCAATGTTTTGTGGTTGTAGATATTCAACTACAGTAAGTTGTGTACATACCATTGAACAATGAAGACCCTGCGAATGCTCAGGCCGATTAATGCTTGGCTCTTGCTTTGCTCTGCCCACGCTTGACTTGATATGTCCGCGCGTGTTGCGCGCGATAACACATATCTAGCGTGTTGCCATTTCAGTGCATTTTGGCGTTCGAATGAAACTGAAATTCAATAAATACGAGCTCTAGGATTATGTTAGATTATAGCAACAAGCAGGGATGAGTAAACTGTTAGTTTTTCTTCTGCAATTGGCCGTTGTATAGTATAATATATTATATGCGATATGCGGCGACCTTTGAACTTTGATATATAATATAATATATAATATATAAAGCTCGCTATTGCGGGTTTTTATGTTTGAATTATTCAACATCGATTTGTGTATCCTTTTTATTTTCCTACGCACAGAAAAATATTTGAAATACAAATAAGTACCCAGCATATGGATGGTTCAAACTTTTTTGGGGTGGTGATGTTTAAGTGTAGACTCTTAAGGGCGCAATAAATGTTGTTGTTGAAATATAATATCCTTTCATATAAAGACTCAGACAAGTGTCGAATATTCTGCTAAATATATAAACGAACATATGTACTTATCATATTGTACTTCTGTATATATTATTCTCTCTGTTCCTTGCATATTATTTGAATGCACTACTTACTAGTTGCAAACGGTTTGTTAGTCATTTTATAATATTTCTATATTTGTATTTCATATTTTGTTTCACAGCAGGGGCCTATATTAATATAATGATCATGGCGTGCGCGAATTCATCACGCAAAAAACGCGTTGGACTTGCGGGCACATAAGACAATGTTAATGTGGGTCGTTAATAAGTAGATATTGTCCAGAGTACAGCTAACTTTGGTCCTACAATTAGACTTGTAAGCACTGTAATCTGGAACAGTCATTTTAGTGCAAATTATATTGACATTGTCCGAGACATTGTTGTATTCACAGCAACATTTTCATATCTGTGGCATAATCTTTAAGTTTCTAATTAGTACATTGCAGTATACGAGTAAAAGGTTCTGTGATAATATTTTTGTACATATCCATGAATGTTTAGTGTGCCCACAAGCCGTGTTTTAAAACATAAAGTTAATTTCCATTATCACCGCCTATATCTTGTCACATGACTAGTTTCTATAGAAACCAAATAGTTGAAAAACATCGGCAGTTGATTTCCAACATCTCACCCAAATATGAGAGTCATAGTGTACTTTGTTAATTTTTAATTAATTTTTAAAGATTTTTCCTATTTTCCCACTCCTTACGAAATTGGAGCCAGGCATTAATGCACCTGAGAGTTTGACTATATATTTAAATATGAGACAGTATAATAAACTGATTGAAATCGTATAGTACAAATAACGCTCCTGGTCATCCGAAGTTGTTCTGGCTCTAGATAAAACCGCCAATACGTGCAAAACAGTCAAATTTATATCTAGAGAAGTAATCTGCGAACTGTAGGAGAAGAATGGAAGATTATTAATATCACGTCCTAAAGTACCATGGTAGATCCAAAGCATGTTCAACCAAGCAAAGCTTGAACAATTTAAGGGAATGTTTGATTAGACGCTTTGCTGGCAAGCATTTAAATCAACATTTACATAAACGATAAACAAGTACATTAAGCAAAGAAATGCCGCCTAAAATTGACGTGTCGTTGTTAACAGCAAAGTGGGACAATATGGTTAATTCTGTATACGAGTTGTTTGAAGAATTTCAAGTACTTTCCAGTGTTGAAGCAGAAGTTTCAACATTAGATAATGTGTACAAACAAATCGAAACGAAATATAGGCTCATGAAACAACAACAACAAGAAGTAATTATTGATAAAATATTAGAAGGTAAAGTTAGCGATTCCGAAGAAGCGGAAAAGATTCTCGAAAGTAATAAGAAAATTGGTACTCAAGTAAAGACTCACTATTTAAATTGTACTAAAAGTTTCGCTGAATATCAAAAGAAGTGCTCTTTAAATAAATCATCAGAACATAAGTCAGACAGTATTGAGGCTATGACATTTGCCGTGACTAAAATGGCAGAGGCACTTACTTCAACAAAAACCGATAAGACAAGTTCATTAGAAAAACTCTCAGTCCCGGTATGGGACGGCAAACGAAAATCGTATTTGACATGGAAACATGAATTTAAATATTGGATGGAAAAATGTAAACAAGATAAAGAAGAACAATTACAGAGATTTCGCAAAGCTTTACCAAAATACTCTTTTTGGGCTGACCAAGTAAAATACTGCAAATCGGTAGAAAAAGCATTTGAAATATTAGATAAAGAATTTGCAGATAAAAGAAAACTTATGGATGATTTAGTAAATGAAATTACCTTTCACAAACCAGTAAAAAGCGACTCAGCGTCATTTTCACGTTATGCAACTCAAATTATGGGCTTTGCAAATGACATGGAAGAAAACGGGTGCTCGGTAGCAGATTCAAACGAATCTCCATTTATTATGTCACAATTACTGTCTAAATTGGAGTCAAGAGATAACGCTGACTTCGGACGTGATATGATTCGGGAACATAAAGAAATTATTACAAATCTTATTGAATGGTTGTATAGAGAAGCAAATTTAAGATCGAGAGGAAAACAATTTAATGCTAGTGATAGTACTAATCAATCTAGTAGTCCTAAACCACCAAAAATTAATGCTGTTAACAGTTCCTACAATAAACAAACTGAAAATGCTCTTAGAAATAATTCTGAACATACTAACAATTCGAGAACTAAACAGACTGAAGAAGATTCATGCCCATTAAATTGTAAAACCCATCACTACCTCTCGGAATGTCCTGTTTATCAAAATTTAAGCGTCGATGAACGATGGGAAGTTGTTAAGCAGAATAACCGTTGTCGAAAATGTTTAATGACCCATCACACAAATACGTGTAAAAAACCAGACGGGACAACATGTAAACAATGTACTAAACCCCATCATTATTCATTGCACAATAACAGAAGAAATTCCGATAGTACTGTAAATCAACAGTTTAGTCCGTTGACATCTGAAATTAATATAGAGAAATTAGAGACGCAAAATAGCAATGTTCAAAAGAACGATAAAATAAAAGGAAAATGTCCGGTACAAAAAATTCGAGTAAGAAATAAATATGGAGAATTTGTTGAGATTTTGGCAATGATTGACAGCGGGTCAAACGTCTAAACCGAGTCGTTTCACTGTAGCTTTCGACATTAAACTTTCGAAACGTCACAACAAATCGAGATATCCCTAGTACCAATTAACGACGACCAAATAATAAAAACTGTGCATGTCCTTACCGTACAGAAACCCTGTAGTGCTGCAAAGTCGATATCAAAAGCTGCGGTAAAAAATTATCCTCACCTAGAGAGTATTGTTGATAAATTACACCTTAATGGTGGATCGATTGATTTACTAATTGGTACAGATTTTGCCGCAGCGTTTATTGACATTCATATTAAACAAAGTGAGCTTGGAGGACCAATCGCCAAACGAAATTGCTTCGGTTGGTATGTTCTAGGTGTCGACGGTCGTCGGTAGCGAAAACGATGACAAAGTGTCAAGAACTATTTCAGTCGAAGTTGGTACCATAAGCGCAGAAGAAGACATTAAGACGTTGCTCACTCAAGACCTACTTGGTGTAAAACCTACCAAAATGTGTACATGTACGGACGAAATGTTAAAGGAGAATAAATTCATAAAGTCCCTTGCCGACTCGACGAAGATAATCGAGGGAAGAGTCGAAGTCAAGATGCCATGGAAGGAAGGTGGACCACCGCGTCAAAGTAACTACAGTATCGCGTATCAAAGAATGCTTTCATCGGAAAAAACCTTTAGAAATAAAAAGTGCTTCGACGAAATAGAAACAGAAGTACAGAAGTTAGTAGAACAAGCCTTCGTTATTGAAGTACCGACAGATCAAGTCGACCACAACAAACCTGAATGGTACCTCCCGATGCAGGCAGTATTTACCCCGGAACGTTCGACTAAAATACGTTTAGTTTTCGATGCTTCCGCAAAAGGTCCAGACAACAAATCCCTAAATGATTATCTAGAAAAGGGTCCAAATTACATTAATAATATTCAAGACGTCTTGATGGCGTGGAGATGGGACCATGTAGGATACTGCGGCGACTTACGAAAGATGTTTAACCAAATTATGATACATCCCGAAGACCAGATATACCACCGATTCTTGTTCCGACAAAATCAAGACGAAGATCCTAAGATTTTTCAATGGGTACGGTTGAATTTTGGAGACAAACCCGCACCAGACATTGCTACAGGATCGATTAAGGTATTAGGTAAAGCCCACCAAGAAGATTTACCCGAAGCCTCCCAACAACTGCAAGACAACGTTTATGTCGATGATATCGGTGGCTCAGCCCCAACTCCCGAAAAAAACAAGAAAATTACTGCGGATATCGACATCATTCTAAGCACGGGGAATTTCGAGGTCAAATCGTGGAATTCTAACCACAAAGAAGTCGACAAGTCAAACGAAAAGTGCACTACCTTCCTCGGGCATAAGTGGAATAAAGAAATTGATGTATTTACATTCAAGAAAGAGTTCGATATCAGACCAGAAGGAATATTCACTAAACGAAGATGTCTATCCCTTGTATCGCAACTTTGGGATCCCCTCGGACTGGTCTTGCCCGTAATGATAAAGGTTAGAGTGGATCTCCAAGATTTATGGGCATCGGGCTTTTCGTGGGATGAAGACCTACCAGATGCCATCCAAAGTAAATGGATTGACAACTTCCAAGTATTAAACGAAGTCCCTAATTTACAATTTAATCGAAAGATCAAGCCAGATAACGCAGTCGATAAGCCCGAAATACACGGATTCTGCGACGCAGGAGAGCTAGCGTATGGAGCTGTAATTTTCCTTAGATGGAAATGTGAAGATGGTGGTTACAGTTGTATCCCTATCATGGCCAAGGCATTCGTGGCACCGCTCAGAAAAAAGTCTATTCCAAGTTTAGAATTACTTGGATGCCTAGTTCTTACTCGTATTTACAAAGCATGTGTACAAGCGTTGAAATTCGCTAATGCAAAAGATTGGAACTACGTACTCTGGACTGATTCACAGACCGTCCTTTCTTGGATCAAGACACCAGCAAGAAAATTTAAACCGTTTGTATCAGCAAGAGTGGCTGAAATTCAAGAAAGTGTAAACGTTGGAAATTTCAGATACGTTAAATCGAAAGACAATCCTGCAGACGCTCTTACTAGAGGCATTTGCATACATGAACTAGATAATTGGATGGCCGGTCTACAATTCTTACTTAGTTCCGAGGTAATTGGCAAGTCAAGTGAAGACCTGAGCGAAAGTAATGAAGAAACGGACTTTGAATATAAGAGCGAATTCAAGAGCGAATTGAAAGAAAGCGAAGAAATAACAAGTGAAAGTTGTAATATCGTTAAAGTCACAAACGATGATTTATTTAAACGATTACTAGATACTTTTTCATCATTTTCTAAAATACGAAGAACACTGGCCTATGTTCTCCGATTTATTCGCATCTTGCAAAACAAAGTCAAAGAAACAAATCCTATTTCCAGGAGTGAACTGAAAGCATCAGAAAATCTGCTGTTTAAGTGGTGTCAACAAGAGATGGATATTAGAGAATTCTCTACCCAAAGATTACAGCCGAAGTTCGATGAAGAAGGCTTGTTGCATGCACATGGTAGACTAGAGAATATTAGATCACTTCCACAAGAAATGTGCAAGTGAATTATCCTTCCACGCGATCATCATTTAGTTGCACTGTTATTACGTCATTTACACGAACAAAAATGTCATTGTGGATACAAAAGCCTTGTGCACGAAACACGAAAGAAGTATTGGATAGTGGGAATACGGAACACCGCAAAGAAACTTACGACCAAGTGCATCACATGCAAGAAATTACGAAGCAAACCATTGGAACAGATAGAGGGACAACTCCCAAGTCTTCGTGTAGCTACAGGATTACCTGTGTTTACCAATACAGCTATGGATATGTTTGGTCCAATTCAGATCAAGAAGAATCGTAAAACATGTAAAGAGGCCCAAATAATAATTTTCACTTGTATGACAATGAGAGCCATACAATTGGAACTTGTGACAGATAGAAGCACTGACACATTTCTAATGGCATTTAGAAGATTTGCCTGTACTTGTGGACATCCTAATGTTTGCTGGTCTGACTGCGGTACAAATTTTGTTGGAGCCCAAGCCTACCTCAAAGAAATTACGTCCTGTTGGGATACTTCAAAAATCCAAAAGGTCCTTACAGAAGAATTCAGTTGTGATTTCAGATGGGAGTTCAACATCCCAAAGGCAAGTCATCAAAATGGAGTGGTAGAAAGCTTGATCAAGTCAGTACGTCAAGCAATGAATGCTACATGTAAAGATCAAGCGTATACTGAAGAGCAATGGCATACGATCCTGAATGAGATTACTTACCTGGTCAATAGTCGACCGTTGTACCCAAGCTCGGTTAGCAAGTTAAATAACGATCCGCCAATTACACCCAATGACCTCATCATTGGCCAACATAACTCACCACCAATCCCCGAAGAATAGAGCAAAGTCAATCCAAGGAATCTACTACGCATTTGTCAAAAGAAGATTCACGAATTCTGGAAAGCATGGATAACATATTTTGCACCAAATTTATTGCCGAGAAATAAATGGTTTCATACAAGAGAAAATTTGAAGATCGGAGATCTGGTTTTGGAACTTGATTCAACACCAAGAACGCAATGGAAAATGGCAATCGTTGTTAATACTTATCCTGGGAAAGATAACATGGTGAGAAAAGTCCAAATTAAAATGGCAAAAGGATGTTACGATCGACCAATTCATAAACTGTGCTTAATTGCCACAAAAGAAGAAATAGAACTAGAAAATAATTAAATTTAGTTAGACAATTAAATTTATTAAATAACATTTTTAGAAAAAGAAATGAACATAAAAGTTAGTCGTTACAGTACCTCCTAACTGGAGGGGGGTGTTTTGCCCATAATTAGAATAACAATGACTTTCATAGGATTTATGCATGCATTACTTATGTAAATTATGCTTATAAAAACTAAAAACAACCGCACTTAGCTAGATTCAAATTGAACTTCATCGAAGGAAACTAGGAGTAACTATAAAGTAAGTAATATTTTAACGTGTATATTATATTGTATTTCAAGTTCATTCTTGTATATAACAATCTTAGCTAGTACTTATATGTAATTTATTTTCTCTTTAGTTTGACTATATATATATAAATATGAAACAGTATAATAAACTGATTGAAATTGTATAGTACAAATAACGCTCCTGGTCATCCGAAGTTGTTCTGGCTCTAGATAAAACCGCCAAATACGTGCAAAACATTTGTTGTAAAGAAAACTGCGAGATCTCGATGCCTTGTAGAGTCCTATAAAAAGTATCTGGAGTATATAAAAAAATGTCTGACGAAATAGATGCGTTCTATTTCAAGCCAAGCTTGGATGATACAGTGTTTCGTTATCACAGGTCTCCTGTTGGCATTAACACTCTGAATAAAATTTTACCAGATAAACTTTGTGGCATGGCCAGTTTAAACCACTGTTCAAACCACTTTCTAAACCACTGGAAAGTACCTGAGAGAGGAGAGACTTATTTCCACTTCGCAAACAACCATTCTCATCCACAACTGATACAGGCACGTTTGTCAACTCATGGCTGAGTATTTCCAGCAAGTCTATTTTCCTTCCTGTGTTAAAGGCAGTAATAATGCGCTGTAGGACATTCTTCTCAGCTCTAACTACGGTAGCTGATTTGTCACATCTAACTTTCATTTCTACTTCTTGGAAAATTGCAAATGTGGGCACTTTATTTTTGGGCGAGGGATCCCTGAGCTTCTTTTCTGTTTCTGTTTGAAGCACAAGCTTCTCTTTGACAAATGTGATCAACTTCTCCTTGCCAAGGCCAGATGCATTGAGCAGGGACTCTTGTATCTCAGCTGTTGCAATATCTTTTGTAACTATATTTTGCAGCTTATCAAGGACTGCTTCCTGTTGCCTGATATCGAAGACCTTTGACTCTTGCATGAACTCTCTTCTCATCTTCTCCATCTCTTCACTTTCGTGATGGCTTAAACTCGTTATACATCATATGATCATCATTGTCAAGATGGTACATTTTCCTTGTTTTTGCCCCAATCAGAGCAAAGACTGTACAAGAGGGTCCATCTAAATGGTGCTGATGGTGTCCTTGTTATGCCCACAATCCCTTTGCCTCGCTTGCCAGTGCCGTAGATAGATAGATAAACTTTATTTAACCACGCTAACCCCGTCAACCGAAGCTGATTTCCACAGGGGGCGTGTATAAAAGACATTACAGAAGTATAAATTTTAGAAAATTATTTACAGAGTATTAGAATTAGTATTAGGCATGCAGGTATTAAAGTAAGTAATGGGAATATAACAATCTATTTACATTGTACATGACAACATTTGTTGTCTAATTAAAAATGTGAGCGGCAATTTTCTTTTGGAAGCATGATAGGGATTTGCTCTCTCTAATTTCATTTGGAATAGAGTTCCAGAGCTTAGCACCATCATACATAAAACTCTTCTTCATATTATTGGTACGTGGTTGTGGTAGACAAAGACCACTTGAAATGTTTCGAAGTTGATAATTTGTTATATCACTCTTATACGTGAAGAGGTTTGTGAGAAACTCAGGGCCTATTTTGTTTAATGTTTTGTACATCATTCTTGCTTTTGCCTTTTTTCTTATTCTATCAAGTGGCTCCCAGCCTAAGGCATTTAAAGCAATATCTAGAATGATCTACATCATTGCTGAAATTTGAAATAATTCGAGCAGCTCTGTTTTGTAGTTTTTGCAGTCGTTTAGATTGTGTTTCGCCAAATACATCCCAAACTTCAGAGCAATAATCAAAGTAGGGACGTACAATAGCATTGTATATAGAAATAAGCGTATTTCTATCCACAATTAATGGTTTGACACGACGTAGAGCTGAAATTCCCGATGTTATTTTTTTACAAATATTTTCAGTATTAGTCTTCCAAGTTAAGTGCTGGTCAATTGTTGTTCCTAAAGTTTTGGTTTTATTAACTTGTCTGATTTGTTTGTTTTCAATTATAATATTTGGTTGAAAATTTGAAACATTTCTTATCATTTGTGGAGAGCCAATTAGCATAAATTCTGTTTTTGCTACATTTATTGGCAATTAACCAGTTTCTTAGGTTGTCTAGATCAGAGTTTACTGCAAGCTCAACATCAGCTATGGAGTTACCAGAGGCTGTAAGATTTGTGTCATCAGCGAATAGTCGAGGTCTTGTGTTATTAAGACACTCGGGTAAGTCGTTGATGTACAACAGGAACAGCAATGGTCCTAAAATTGAGCCCTGGGGTACACCACATCTGATTAATTGTTCTGATGAAACAAATCTATTTATTTGGCACTTCTGGTGTCGATTTGAAAGGTATGATTTTAGTAAGCTAAGAGCTTGTCCCTTTACTCCATAGCATTCCAACTTTTTAAGCAGAATGTTATGGTCAACAGTATCAAATGCTTTTTTTAGGTCTATGAAAACCACCAAGTTAAACATTTTTTTATCTATATTTACATACCACTCATTGGTACAGTCTAAAAGTGCTGTTGCTGTAGAGTGAGAATTTCGAAAGCCAAATTGGGTGCTACTTAGTAATTCAAATTCAGTTAAATAGTTGTCGAGTTGATTATATAAGATTCGTTCCATTACTTTACTTATGGCTGGTAGAACCGAAATGGGCCTATAGTTTCCAGGTATATTTCGCTGACCACCTTTGTAAAGAGGTACAACTCTAGCCATTTTCCATTCATCGGGAAAAGAGGATAAAGCAATAGCCTGGTTAAAAATATATGTCAGTGAATCTGCTATGGCTGGTGTAGCCATCTTAATAATTTTACATGATATCTTATCAATGCCGGTGGCTTTGTTGCTAGATAATCCACCCAACAACTGACAAATATTATTTACAGTCGTGGGTTGGAATGCAGTAAACTCTGAGGTAGCTTTTTTTACATACGTCTCAAAATTACAATTTGAAGTATCAATTTGACTTGCCAGATTATGTCCGATATTTGAGAAATAGTTATTAAACCCCTCTGAAATGTCTTTTGGATTGTTTAAAATATTTTCTTCTAATATGAGTTCATTTACTTCTGGATGTGTGGCTTGTTTGCCTAACAAGTTATTAATTGACTTCCATGCTTTTTTTGGATTAAATTTTTGACCAGCAATTTTTGTGGAATAATAATCTTTTTTTGCATTTCTTAGTGCAATATTGACTTGATTTCTAGTTCTTTTATAGTTTAGCCAATCAGTCTCTAACTTGGTAATAATTGCCTTTCTTTTGAGGTTGTCTCTTGTATTTATGAGACCCTTTATTTTGTTTGTTATCCAGGGCACTTTACTGGACCTAATTCTTTTGTGTTGCAATGGTGCATGTTTGTTCAGTACTTCAAGGAAAAGTTCTTTCCAAATTTCCCACATTGAATTTGGTTCTTCACCAAAGAAATATATATATTCCCAATGTTGATTGAGAAGCTCATCTACAAATTTTGTCTCATTAAAATTTTTCATATTTCTAATTTCAACAAAATCTTCAACCTTTTGGAAAACTCTTATTTTTCTGATTGCGTAAACTAAACTGTGGTCACTGATTCCAGTGTGAACAACACCAGAATGTGAAATTTTTTCAGGTGTGTTTGTTACTATATGATCAATAAGGCTGGTTGTTGTGATTGTAATCCGAGTCGGTTCATTGATCAATTGGGTTAATTGATATAATTCGTATAACGAGTCTAGTTTTTTTGTTGGAATATTAAAAAGTAATTTCTCTTGTAACAAATTACAATTTAGGTCACCTAAGATATACATTTCTTTATTTTCATCATCAATTTGTTTAATTAGTTTTTCCAAATGGTCAAAGAATTCTGCAGTTGCATTTGGTGGTCGGTAAATAGTGGTGACAATAAATGGTCGACTTTGTGGTTTCGTAATTTCTAAGCAAACAGCCTCCAATTCAGGTGGAATTAGATCTGATCTTATATTATAATTGATGGAGCTACGAAGGTAAATACAAACTCCACCACCGTTGCGAGATCGATCTTTTCTAACAACCTCATAACCATCAATGTGAATGAGGCCATCAGAAATATTTAAGTCTAGTCGTGTCTCATTAAATGCAATTAGGTCAATGTTTTTGTCACACATTGAATGACGAATTTCATCTATTTTAGTAGGTAAAGTAACAATATTTAAAAAGGCCATTTTGAAACCTCTTTCATTTGGAATGGAATTAAGAGTATTTGAAAAATTGCTGCTCACATTTTCATTTGTCACAGGATTAGGATCTAATGAGTCTAATTGTTCAGAATTTTTTTCACATGCTTTAGGTACATTGACCAGTCTCTCCTCTGATGATTGGAAGCTTCCCATAAAAAATGTTCATTACGATAGCTAGTAGGTGGAACAGGGATTCGCTTTGGTTTTAAGAATGCACAAAATGCACCTCCTAAAGATTTATCTCCATGTTTATTTAGATGGAGGTTTGATCCATTTAGCATAGATCTATCTATGCAATCATTATCTATGTAATTAATATTATGCTTAATGCATAACTGATGCAATAGGTTATTATAATTAGTAATATTGCTTGCTCTAACTTTGTTGTCATACCTTCGTATTACACTGGAAGCAGCAACTTCATTGGCATGGGTCTTCACTTTGGTGATAAGTGTTTCCATTTTTTTGGCAACTTCTTCAGGTTTTTCACAAGCCAGATCATTTGTTCCAACATGAATTACAACTCTTTGATAGTTGTGATCTTCATTCCAATATTCCTCAATTTTCTGATGGATCTGTTCGACAGTTGCTCCACTGTAAGAGTGGCAAACAGTTTTTTGTTTTGCGGCTCTCTCAAGCTTTTTGTTGTCAATATTTTTGACCATCGAGTCACCTATGACCAAATCAATGTTCATTCTGGGTGGTTTGGTGGGTTGCGAGTTGGTCTTTGCCTTGGTCAATTTTGGTTGTTTAGGATTTCTTCTACCGGATCTTGAATTTTGGAATTTTGTCTGTTGGTATGCACGATAGTCGGATATTTGTGCTTTTACACCACTGTCTACACTCTCTGTAGTTTCGTCAGGAAGTGATTGATATCTGTTTATATTGGGAACAGGCTCTGCTTCAGTTCTTTCTTTATCTCCAGATTTTGCGTGTTCGATTTTGGTCCATTCTCCTTGCTTAATTTCGAAAGCACATCTTATAATAGCATTATCATTTCTTAATTCTTCGTTAATGGCGTTTAATGATTTAATTTCGACCGCCATTTTTTTATTTTGTTGAACAAGAGACTTTATCTCTGCATCGGTTTTTGCTGCTTTGCACTCGTTAATTTGCCGATCTTCGTCTTGTTTCTGTTTAATTTCATTTATTAGAACGAGTAACTTGTCTATTTCTTCTCTGTGGTGTCCATATTGGTCATAATTTTCGTCCTTGGTTTCCGCTACCGTTTTGTCGGCTTTGTCGACAACAACAACATCTGGCACGTGTTCGATTTCGGAATTCTGAATTTGGTCGTTTATTGACTTTGGTAGAATGGCATAGCTCTTTAAAGTGATCTGTAAGTGATTTTCGTCGTTGTCTTGGACTATAGTTAACTTTTTATCAATAGGCCCAAGCCATTTTAAGCAAAAATCGGGGTTACTAAATTGGGTCGTTTCCCCGCGTGGCGAAGACCATCTTCCGTTGATTTGTAAATCAGCTTCAATAAACATCTTTAGTGACTCCAAGTCACCCTCCCAAAACAAATTGTCTTCCAAAAGATATAGGAAAGTAGATTTTGCTTTTTGTGAATGTGAAGCATCACTTATTAGTTGGGAATTATCACAAATTGTAGAGCTCGTATTTGCTTGCTTGACTTGCCGCCATTTTGAATTCACCAACGGCATTAATGCAAATTGCTCCTTGCCAACAAGTATTATCTACACAGGCTCGCTGTGCGTGTGCAAGTCCTTAAATGATAATTAATAGCTTTTTAATTTTCATGCCTCAATAGGGAAGAAAGGAAAGATATTACCGTCACGTAAAGAAGAGCATTACAAATCCTCAGAAATATTTGAGTTTTGTTGTAGACGGGACGTCGGGAATCGGGATGGACCGTAGAAAAACCCACATTCCGGGCCATTATATTCAAAAGCGAAAGGTACCATAGTTCTAGTCTCCAGCTAGGCCAGGCTAGAATTTTTAGCTTTTGTTAGTTTGGTAAATTTTGGGCAAGTATTTGGTAAGTAGACGTCATCTGCCAATTGAATGCAAGGCATGCATGTTGTTTTTATTTCGCATGTGACGTCATACTTACCAAATGCTAGCACAAAATTCACTAAACCTACCAATGTGAGCCTACGTCTATTTTAACCCACTCCTCTTCTATAAGGTATAAACCACACAAGGTCAGTAACAAAATAAAAGAAATAAATGCCTCCATTACATTCAGCTCTCCAACTCTACATGTACAGTACATCAGCAAAATTTCATAGTTTATATCTTTAGCAGATAACACTTGAAACCCAGTATTAAAATCAACTCAGTGCAGCTGGATTTCAAGTGGTTCTGCTAAATGTTTAAATTAAACTATGATTTTTTATAAATTAAATGTATGCTTATATGCCTGTTTCAAACGTCAAACTTCTCATGTGCCGAACACATTAAAACAATAGATAATCAGCTAACATGCCTCATTATCTATTGTTTCTAATGGGTTCGGCACATGAGAAGCGTGATGCTTGAAATAGGCCTAAGTCTATTTTTTAAGTAAAATACTCAAAATATTTATGAGCTATAATTAATTGTTATTGTGATTGATGAGGACTGGGGGTGAGCAAATATATGCCAAGAATTATTTAATTAAACATAACTTGCAAATATTTCTGGACTACCTATGACAATTAATTAGTGTACAAAATATATTGGTTTGATGTGGGTGATGAAATATGTCAATTACAAGCTCAGTGTATACATTGCATACTTACAACAATAAGCTTCCTCTGTTTGACCCTAATATTGCAGTTCCAGAGTTTACCTGTTTTTACATCAACAATACCCACAATAAACTGTAGTATTACTGCAGTGCCAATACCACTTTCTTGGTAAAACCTGTTAGCATTTGATCTTTTTTTAGACTGGGTAGCCTTATCTAAATCCATAACTTGTCGGGATTGTGTAATTATACAGAGTCTTGCATGATTTGGTCTGAAACTTGAAGAGGTTGGATGTGAGCCTGTTGGAAAATATTTATTTAATCAATTAATGACCAATACGCATACTTTCCTGTCCTGGACAAGTAAAATTGTGTGGCATTAAACAGAGGAATATAATGGGATGCATTGTTGCTTAATGGGTTAATAATTGTTCCATTGAATTAAAATTTAAAATTTCATATGCTTTGATCCATGCACATAATTATCAAAATTAAAGGTTCATTGCAATGAACTTTTTTATATATACTACGGAAGTATTAACCAAGCAAGATTGACCAAATTTAAATTTTTTTTCTAATTAAGTTATTGTATGATACTAGTAAAGTGGCAAACAGGCTTTAGGAGTACTGATTACACTACAGTACAGTATTGTGACACAATGCACACATTGTGATTATCACAGAAAATAATAGTTGCTGATGCCAAGAGCTAGAATGTCATGACTAGAATGAAGTTACCATCCTGGCCATCCTATAGGAATGCATGAATAAAAATCTAATAGGAATATTTAATATAATATATCTAATAGAATGTTTTGTGACCATGTATATATTAGGAATTCATATTTTATACTTTTATAGGATTTCCTCTAGGATTGTACAGGATTTGGGCTGATTTAATTAAATCTAATCTATTAAGTCATAGATTTCCTATAAGAATTCTAATGAAAAATCCTATAGAAAATTTGTTTTCATAGAAATTCATATAAGATCCAGTTGGAATTCCTCATGGAATTGTGTAGAATTTGGGAAGGAAATTGCTTTGGGTATAATAAATTATTTTAATACTATATACAATGTATTTTTAAAATAGACCAAGAAATCAATTAAACGGATATATTGCGAGCATGTAGTAAAATATAGTACAGTATATATAATTAATAAACATTTGATTACACTTAATTAAGTGCAACACATTTCAAAGGCTTATTTTTATTTGCAAAGAAAACCTTTGACACTGAACAATTCGTTGTATTTGGGCAAAACAATAGATCTTTCAGTAAATTATTATTATAACCTGAAAGTATACTCTTATTAACTTAAAATCGTAGTAAAATACAACTATTATAAGCGTGTCTCAAATAAAATTTTAAAACTATTAGACATGCGTCATATAAATTTTTTTTATAGAGATAACGTATAGTGGTTTCTTCACGGATTTTTCCACCAAAACTTGAAGTTGACTGGCTATAAACTGATAAACAACATTGCTACCTAACAACAAGGAACGCAAGTTCTTGGATGAAAGCCTAGTATAAAGGAATTACTGTTATACTGTAATTACTGAAGTGTGTCATTGAGTCGTGCTTGAATTATATAGCAGGACACTTCATATATGTTACCTCTAATGGTCTCTTGGATGGTCCGGGAAGACTCCATTTCGTTATCTAGTTGATGAAAATCGCTGCAGTGGTGAATAATGACCACTTTGTCCAATCTGTTCAGTCTATGAATGAACTAAAACGTACTATACATGTCGTTTCGAATTTTCCAATTCTTATGGGTTTCCCCTCACAATGATGTTATGGTTTGTTATGGCACAAAATAGAAAGGCATAGTACAAAACATGGACTGGACTGGACTGGACAGTTGGACTGGACTGGACAGTTGGACTGGACTGTTGGACTGGACTGGACAATTGGACTGGACTGATTTTTGATTTTCTCTATTCTTGACTTGCACGTCACAGTCAGGGAGGCAGAGGGTCAAAAATGTGTGCACACTTACCTTCTCGAGGGACCAATTCTTTTGTTGATAATATTGTAGTTTAGATGTCTCTTAAAATTATTTCAAATGTTGTTTTGGCAGATTTTTCTTGTGTAACATGTTAAACATGGTTTTCTGTCTGACTTCAACACGTTCGAAACAGCGCCATTTTGTTTCTAATTTTGGCACAAGAAATGAGTCCACACTATTTCGATCAGCGGTCTACCCGGAAACTTCAAGTATGCAAATTATTATGCAAAATATTCATGCCTTCGCACGTGTAGTGAAAAAGTGTCAAATTAAAAGGTTTTTCTTTGAAAGTTTTAAAAAATTATGTCAAAAAAGACAAAAACAACTATTTCCTTGGATGTTAAGTTGAATTTAACACCACCAAAGCGAAAAAAAAAGCTCCAAAAGAGCAAATGTATCCTTAAATGTAAACTTGAAAAGGATGAACCCAGCATCAGGTTTAGTAAAAAGTCGCGAGAAGTTGTTTATCGAGCTGCACAGCTTCGGAATGATGACACTGTTATTGCCATCCTTGATTCTTTTGGGGAAGATCTACCTTCAGTTGATTATGGATATCACAGGAAGTGTTATCAGAAATACACCAATAAGAGGCTTTTAGAAAAGTTGAATGAGGAAGTCATCGAGCCTGAGGAAACAGTTCAAACCGTTGAGCTTGAAGCATCGACATCGGCCGAGAGTATCCTGCAGACTCCACGTACTTCGTCCAGAAAGAGAGGTCGTCAAGGTATAATTATTGCGTTTTATTCTATAAAATATAGTGCTTTATAGAGATTTTGAGCACTGATAAAAGTGATAATCTCGCATGTGGGATTATTCATGATAATTTCACATATGAAAATTATCGCTTTTCAATTATCGCTTTTCTGGAAAGATTATCGCTTTTCAAAGACTGTCCTTTAACCCATTAAACGCCAGCGCTCTCCCCTTGACGTCTGGCGTTAGACAGAGTAAAATGCTAAAGTAGGGTGCATCAGGGTGCAATGCGACTCAATGGGTTGATATAATAAACAGAAAAATACATGGGTGCTTGGAAATACCAGATTTATTTCTCGTGTTGAACATGATATATCACTCGTTCGCTGCGCTCACTCGTGGGATATCATGTTCAACACTCGAAATAAATCAGGTATTTCCGCGCACTCATGTATTATTCTCTATAAATATCGTGTATATATAGAGAATATTACATGGTTGCGAGGAAATATGAAATTTATTTCGAGTATTGAACAGGCCCGTAGCTGAGGGGGGCCTGGGGGGTGGGCAATGCCCCCTCACTCGGTGGGGCAGTGCCCCCCCAGTGCCCCCCCTCCGAAATTTGGTATTAAAAATTGAGATAAAGGACGTGGAAACCAATTGTAATCATGGGACAAATTCTGTAAATTTTGTGGTTAATTTTGCGATTTTTCGAAAAATTTTGTTAGTTTTCTGAAAAATTTTGTATGTCCGGAAAAAATTGGTATGTCCGGAAAAATTTTTTGACCCTTAAAGTGGTACACTGACCGAAATTTTTTTGGCGACGGGGGGGGTGGGGGGTGGGTGGGAGGTCGCCAAAATAAATTAGGGAAAAAAATTTTTCTCATATCAAACCCTCCGTTACATTCTTTCTGCAGTGCCACCCCAGAAATTGAGAGCCAGCTACGGGCTTGGTATTGAACAGGGCGTCTCACAAGTGAGCGCGACAAATTGTTGTGTGAAAATGTACCTTAACAGTGATATCGTCGTCATATAGGTAAAATTTTGGCTGATCACGAGTGCTGCATCTGTGGAACGAAAAAGACTGCGCGAACTGGGAGTGGATATGAGCCGTTGACAAAATGCGTAACGGAAAATGGCGCAGAAACATTAATGCAACAAGCAGAAAAAGATGACGAGTATCCTTCTTTACGTGCAGAAGTTGCTGGTGTCGATTGGCAGACCATAATAGCAAGAGAATACTACTATCACAAATCTTGTTACAAGAAACTTGCCAAGAAACGAGTACCAAACGCAGACGCAGATAACGCGGACGCCGATAACGCGGACGAAGATCTAGTTTTTCATGAAGTTACAAGGCACATCGCAGAAAAAGTTATAGATGGCTGTGAAGTCGTACGGGTGAGTGATATTTCAAAGATATTTTCGGAGATAGCAGATCGATTTTCTGGCGACAAGGATAGCGTTGTTTTGATGACGGCTCAGAAATTAAAGGAGAAAATTCAAAATTATTTTGGAGAGAGGGTAGGATTCTGGCGTCCATCGTACGGTAGCGAATTGATGTTTAATAACAATATCGAGAAGGGAAAGTTGGTCGAAATGACTGTGAGAGCAAAATTGGCAAATCAAAAATGGGAAGACAAAACGCTTGAGGAGAAAACAACAGAAGTCGCGCGAGAAATCCGAAAGGAGTTATTAGAAATTCCAAATACTTATAGCAGGTAAAATGACGATCTCAAAACAAGAATACAAATATATTCACCCTGAACCGTTTTACTGATGAGAAAACTGGAGACATTGTTTCCAATCTTATTTTCTGTTTTATCTGTCAACTTCTCTGACATGCAAAAATCATTCATCCCGGCAAATGTTTTCCCCTCTTATTTAGGATGAATGCCGAAAAGGCTTATTTCAAATTTCATATCAACATCTTGTTGTTTTTAGTTGGCCGCCATCGGAAAAGGAATTTTTATCGAATGAAACGCACATTCCCAATTTGACAACTCGTTTATTGGAAGGAATTCTTGTCAAGAAAACAGCAAAGTCGGCCAAAGTCTCGCGCTTAGTTTCTTCAACGGGGCAAGACCTTATATACCACACTAACAATGGTCAAAAGCACACATCAAAACACACCGCATTTTCGTTTTTGATTAAAAGGAAGACCGGCTCAAAGCAAGTTATTGGTTGGACAAATAAGTTTGGACATGGAATCTCTTATAATGATGTTCTTCTTATTGAAACGCACTTGGCGATGGAGCACACTCAAGACCAACTCCATAGATCTTTTACTCCTTCAATCATTCAACCTTCGCATTTCGTTACATTCGTTTGGGATAATAACGATATTAATCCTGAAAGTCTTAAAGGTTTTACACTGCATTGCACCAACGGGATTATCATACAATCATCAACAGCTCATTTGAATTCGACCGAGCAGCCATCTTCCAATACACGTATAGCAACTACTGCGAAGAGGAAACCAAGGTCCTTCCAGCCAATACATAATGATATCGCCCCCTACATTCAAGTTAAACGAAAGTGTACGGAAGCTCCAACGGATGTTGATTTAAATTTATATGAAGAAGAAGTTCAGTACTCCAGCCAGATTGACACTCTTTGGATTGTTGCAAAAAGTCAGTCGAGCAAACTCGGCATCCAACAGCAAATTCCCAATTGGACTGGATTTAATTATTTGGTATGTGGCGATGACTGCGACAATTTCCACAATATTGGATATTTGCCGGCTATTAACCAATCTCCAACATCGCATGACACTGTTCTAGAACTCCTCTCGCAATCTAAACTGAAAGCAGAGAAGCTTGGGTTGACGGAAACTGACGTTGTTCTGGACATGGCCATCTACGCCAAAGCTGTTGAAATTATCATGAATCCACGGTATGTAGATCTGAAGAAGTTCATAGTCTTGCGTCTTGGAGCTTTCCACACCATGTGCATTTTTATCGCTGTTATTGGAAAACGATTTGGTGATGCTGGCCTTCGTGATATAATTGTGGAATCAACTCTTCTTGGAGAAAGCTCTGTTGATCAAATGTTCAGAGGGAAACACTACAATAACGCCATGAGAGTTCTGAAGTATTTGTATGATGCAATGAAGAGGCATATGATTGAAAGCTTTGAGCAGTCTGTTCACAATGGCCATTTAGAGAGAAGTTATAAAGATTTTATCGAGTCAGCAGGGCTTCAAAAGCTTATTTCCTCGCCATCTAAAGAATCGCTGGAAACCTTTCGTGATGATCACCGGGATGTGATTAGCCATATCCACGCATATGAAAATTCTCTTTTGGCTGGTTCCCTAGGTCCAACTGCAAGTGTTTGGTCATCATTTTTGCAAATGGTACAAATTCTGCTTGATTTTGCCAGATCGATAAAACTCGGTGACTGGAAACTGCATCTTCAATCAACTGAGAACATGTTGCCGTGGATGTTTGCCTACGATCGACCTAACTACGCTCGCTTTCTGACCTACTATCTAGTTTCTATGAAGAAATTGCCAGAAACGCATCCGCGCATCCACCAACAGTTTGAAGCAGGGCATTTCTCTGTTCGAAGACAACAAGGTAAATTCAACAAAATACCATCGGATCAAGCAATTGAGCAGACTATCAACAGGCAGCAGAAGTGTGCTGGTGGTATTATTGGTTTTAGCACGTCGGAAGGTACCGTGCAAAGATGGGCTCTGACAAGCCATGTTGCTGCTAAATGCCAGTCTCATGTGGAAGAATTTCTTGGGATGTCTGATGATAGATGCGTGACGAAAGATTTAGCTACGAAAAGGATCTTATACGACGAAGAATGTGTTATTCGAAGCTATGACCTCGTCAAAGAGTGGGGAACACCATTTAAAGAAAACAACCGATTGATACACCTTAGTTCTGGTTTGGAGAGCAGCGCGCAGGTAGAAAACGACATGGTAAATGCAGAAGCGAGAGGAAAGGAGGCATTTGTAAATTTTATTGAGAAGCGCATAGAGTCCAACGACGAAGATTTGTACATCGCAATCCCCAAAATGAAGTTAAATACCTTTGCATCAATGAAGGCGAAGAAGTCATGCTCCGTAAAAGAACGAAGTGTAACGCTGAAAGCTGATAGAGATATCTTTGCACGATTGTTGGTAATATGCGGAAAGCGAGAAATTACGTTAAAGGAGGTACTTGCATATTCGTTAGGCCCTATTCCTTGGTCGTTAGCCACATTGGATGGGAATGTGTCGAAGACAGTCAAATCAAAGTTGTTGGACGCCATTGAAAACACAGTTGATGATCCAACCGTAGATGCGCCTCCAAATAATTGTGTACGAGTGTTTGATGGTATGGTCATCATCCAACAATTGGGCTCGTTATGTTTGGCGACATTTGGTGAAATTTCTGAGTACGTGCTAAAAAGAATTACGTCGCATTCGTCGAAAGTGATTTATTTTGTCACCGACCAATATTATGATGATTCTTTGAAAGGCTGCGAGCGAAAACGACGAGCATCTGCTGGAAGTATTCGCATACAGTTAACCAGGCGAGATCAGAAGCCGCCGAAACAATTTAAAAAGTATCTAAGTGATGGTTGCAATAAAGTGGATCTTGTCAAGTTTTTCCTTGCAGACTGGTCGGATCCTGATCGTTTCAAAACCATGATAGCAAATCGAATTATATTGGTGACAGTGGCAAGCGTAGCATATCGGCTGCAAGTAACGTCCGATAAAGTTACATCAACACCAGAAGAAGCTTTACACTCCAAACAAGAAGAAGCAGATACAAAGATGTTTCTTAGTTGCCAACATGCCGTTCAACAATTCTCGTGCGAAAATATCTGCATTTCCACGGTCGACAGCGATGTTGGTGTTCTTGCTATTTATTATAAAGATCGACTCCATTGTGACCTATTTGTAGAAATTGGTTCAAAAAGCAAGAAACGAATTCTATCGGTTTCCAAGATTTTCGACAACATTGGAAAAGAGATGTCCGATGTTCTTCCTGCATTGCATGCAATAAGTGGCTGCGATTTCACAAGTGCATTTTATGGAATTGAAAAGCAAAAGATGTACAAGATCGCAAAGAGCTCTGATAGTTTCAAGGATGTCCTGTCGAAGATGGGAGACAGTGCTGATTTCGATTTA
>CACRXK020003792.1:0-34542 GCA_902702795.2 Paramuricea clavata | reverse complement strand
ATAATTAGCCCATTGTGTAATTTATGCAAAAAAGGCATGTTACATAACTTGATTTTCTAAAGGAGGTATCTGCAGTCTATGAGTGCCCTCTAGTTCATTTTAGTTTCATTGGCACTATTATTTTTATAAATAGATATTAGAGCCGAGGTTCACAGCAGAAACTATGGCAACAATCCTTTCTATCCCGTCTGGCAAGAAACTTCTTCGACGTCATCTGGCAACACATTTTGAATCATTGATTGGTCCTGCTTGTATGAAAGTGAAAGAAACAGCCGTAGCCAATGGTCAGACTCCAATATTACCTGGAGAGAAACACAAGGTACGTGGATGACATGTTAACTATATATCATATTTGCTACATGCGTATTTATGTAGATGCAGTTGAATATAAACATACGTAGAAGTTCTGCTAGACGTAACATGGGTGTCAGATGTTGGAATCCGTGGTAATCGGGTTACCTGCAGTGACTTTAGCTAACTGCAAAAGTACTGGCATATTCTACTTGTTTTAGTCAAACCTTTAGTCAGATTTGTGCTATTTTCTCTCGGATCCTAGTTAACAGGTTTCTTTTCTACAAAAACCTAAGGCCTAAGTGATATTTTCTATTGCCAAAATTGACCTTCTGAAGGCTAATTTCTCAAAACATTTCCCTCGCCTCCGTTCACTTGCCTCGCTGGCAATGCGCTAACTGCTAACTGCATGCAAATTAGTTTAGGCTAACTTGTAAAGAAAGTAAATATGCAGGTTTGGACGTAACGATGCCGTGGCATCGATATCGCTTTTAAAAACGTCATATAAAGGTAAGGTATAACGTTGAACGGTGAGCGTGATCGCGATCTTTCTAGCATAAGATTTCATTATGTTCTGTAAAATGTTGGGAGTGCTTTTAATAGTGTTATATTGCTTTTACTGGACGTGCAATTTGTGCTAATTTCAGCCTGCGTTATACAATATATTATTCCCGTTATAGGTTCTTGTACAAACTTTATGAAATAAATTTTCCTAAGATAAAAGTGCTTAATAGTTAATTACGTTTCAGCAAAAGGAGTGTGTGCCCGGAGATTTGTTGTGCATTCGTTGAGGGAAACCAAGGACCATGCTTTTAATTAAACAAATTTCTTGTTAAATAGTAAGCGCCCAATGACACGTATATAGGACGTCATTTGAAAGCTCTTTCTATTTCCTACTATACTTTTCACTTGGATTCTTCACAGTATAATTATGTAGGTTCACTTTTTTATCATGCAAGTGGATTTCAACCTAGAATTTCAACGTCATTATGAGTAAGATATTTCCCTTTCAGACAAGAAGACTGTCGATTGGTGGCATGCGAAAACGAACAAAATCTGACGCTGAATGCGAGGAATATGTTTGTCCAATGGACACAGAAATCCCAGTCCCCTTGCAGAAAATATTTTCACCTAGATTAAGAAAAACGGAGGGTGTTCAACAAAGTGTTGTGACGAATCAAAAGACGCGAGGAGACGAGCAGCAGGTCAGTGAAACCATCAAAGTAAAGCCTGCATGCAGGCATTCCACCCGCAAAGGCGAGATTCCATAAAACTTAAGCCTCTTTTCCATTCATCGCAAGAGTGAACTCGCAAGCGGGCTGCGAGTGCTTTCAACCAATCACAATGCTTGACAGTTTAATTTAACTGGATGCAATGAGCATGAGAATTGAGCTTGAGAATTGTTGTCCAGGGGCAACAAAGTTAGCCTAGGGGTAACAGCAGCGCTCTAACCAACTTAGAGCTGGACAAGTGGACTCTGCATGTAGCTCAGTTGGTTAGAGCACCGCTTAGTCTCTAGCAAAACAAATAATTTGCCAACTAACGTTTTTTGAATGAGCCCTCAAATTACTTTTCATCTTATTCAATTTGTGTGAAGGTTCAAGTCTGGCAGGCTCATTAGTTTACACGTTTTTTCCAATTTTCTAAACTGCTGTTAAAATCACACTTTATTTCAGGGCGATGATGAACTAACCAAAACGCTTGGGACGTTTTCAAAAGAACTCAATTCACTCACGGTAAATACACCTCAAATATTACCTATACACACTGTAGTTTAGGACTGATCGAAATAAACATCTCTCGCTTTGTTAATTCAAGTTGAGTTTAGATATCTGTCTCAAGTGAAAGTAAATTATTTTAATTTGTATAAATAAATAAATAGAATTACTCAAATACACTCAAGTACAAATCTCTTTGCACGTTGGTTTCGCCGTTAAGGGGCCGATTACATGGAGAATTTTTAACCCCGGGGTTGAACTCAGCCCTGTTTACCGGGTTGAAATGTAATACAAAACTCTATCAAAATCAAACGCGCGATTACATGAGCAGGGTTGAAATTTCAACCCCGGGGTTGAACTCAGCCCTGGGTTGAAAATTTTGTCATGTAATCGTTTCAACCCAGGGCTGAAATTATCATGAGTTATTCGAGCATGCGTGGTAGTGACTATTTAGGCGTAAAAAAAATACCTGTGGTTCCGGTTCCCGACCGACCCTATTTATTTTCTGCCGACCCTATTATTTTTTCAACGCGATTGACTGTGCGACCCTATTTTCTCCAGGTGGTTGCGGGCTGCTCATACAGCATGCCAAAATGGCGTCTGTTGTCACACTAATTATTGAGCAAAATTGCCTAAATTTGTCGATAGGAAATACGCATCTCTAGTTAATATTGATGTCGGGACTCTACTGCAAATCGCCCAGCAACCATGAAAAAAATATTAAAAAAAAAAAATGATTTCCGACCTACCGACCCTAATTTTTTCACGATATGAAACTGGAACCACAGGTATTTTTTTTACGCCTTATTACAAGAAAACAAAATGAAGGCTTTTTTTACTTCCGGGAATCGATGCCGAGAACGTATAGTATAGCGTTTCAACCCCGGGGATGAAATCGTCCATGTAATCGCAAGAAATTTCAACCCGGTTAACAGGGCTGAGTTCAACCCCGGGGTTGAAAATTCCCCATGTAATCGGCCCCTTAGTATCCACATTTGTTGCTTTCTGCAATTTGTCTATTAAGTTGGTTGACCCCACTTTTGAGTTGTTTTTGCCGTATAGCTATACGAAAACTTAAGGTAATTCCGCAGTTTTGCAATGCGCACTTTTACTGCGCACATCTTATAACTTATAATTTCATCCATTATACGTACCGTTTAAAAAAATATCATTTTATGACAATTTTATGTTACTTCAAACATCTTTGGTTACATTTGTGCAAAGAATTACGTTAAAATCAATGTTTTAAGAAACGGTATACAAAAGTGTAGCTAGGGTTCCGGGTTCCCTGTGTCTGTAGTATATTTACTTGTATTTCACGTTTTGATGCCACAATTCCCTAAAAAGATCGGTGACCCCCGTTTTTTAACTGATAATTTATTTCTTTATTGCATTTTACATTTCATATCCGAAATTAAAAGAAAAATTATTTCTGGATCTTGAAAAAAATGTTTTATCAATGCATGTTCTCAAAGAAAGATATGTAAAGAAATGTGCAAAAGACATTTGTGGATCAGAATTGTACACGTTAGTAGTTTCATTTTGCTCAAAACACAATATTTTTTCAAAAATAATTACAAGATAGGTTTACTAAAGCAAAATCCGCGCTAAAAACGTCGATAAATATCGGGCTGTTGTGATTTTGCTGTTACTCGTAATGAGCGTCAAGATGGCGCCATATTGGGGTAAAGGTGGTATATTGTGATTGTCATATCTTCTTAACGAGTTCGGTGACCCCGACTTTTTTGTGTGATTTTACTTTAAGTATATCATAAACTCCATGCCTAGGAAGTTTCAGCACATTCTCATTTCGGGAACAATTACTGCGGAATTACCTTAACCTGATTTTTTTTCATTGTCTAATTAGCAATAACTACAAGAGAGAAAACTGGAAGTTTTCGTTGCATGAATCGTCTTCACAGCGTTGTATTCTGCATTTTTTTCTCTTTAAATACGTCTGATAACACCTTTTAGATTCTGAAGTATCTTATGGTGTCCCTTCCTTCAGTACACATGAACATCACTGAGCTCGACAGGGACGCCGGGGAGAGGGGCCTATACCCAGGGTTGGTACCGAAGAGAAATGGGTTGGGTAAGCCATTTTCTGGGGTATAAAGGGTTGGGTAATTGCATTTCTGAACAATCCTGTATGGCCTCTGAAGTGACCTTTTGTAAGGACTCACGATGGCCGAGTTCAAGAACTAAACTGGTGTAGTGTATGAATATAAATCGATGGATCGTTTCCATGTTGTTAATATGTTATATCATTTATTTAGGATATGTTGGGTCATGATGATTCAAATGAAAGATAATGCAATATCAATATGAAACTATGCATTCAATTGAAGAGAACATTTCTGTTCCATAAATTTCTAAATCAAACATTCATTGTATTTTAGTGTAAATTTTGTTAATAGCTGTTTAATACTAAGGTCAACTTAAAAAGTTACTAATATCCCATTAGCACAATTTAAATATACCAGACGTCATTCAGAAAGTGTTTCTGTATCATTTTAAGCGGGTGAAATAGATCAAGCTTTCTTATCTCTTTTTAAAAGTGCAACCCTAAATAAGGGTTCCGTTTCAACATTTTACCATTCCTTTCCATTCCATTCCAACATAGTGCACATCTAATACACGAATCACGAAATTCGATTGCGCATCCAAATGACGCGTTCTGAGTCGGGTAAAGCCAGAATTCAAAGAAAAACATGTAGCTGTGAGTGGATGATTTAAAGTGCACCTGACCTCAATTATTTTTATCATCCCATTCTTAAGAACCTTTGAAATAATATAATGACTTATTTTGAAGATTTTCGTTTGTTCACTTTGTCTCTGAGTTATTTCAGTTTTATTGATGTGTAAATGTCCGGAATTTACGTCACATATGAATAATGACTGATCAAAGAATGTAAGGTACAGTTAAATATGATGAAATAAAAAGGCTAAATGGTGTTCTGCATAAGTATATTTAATCCTCCCACAAGTCCAAACTTCATTTTAATGAATTAAACTCGATAGTGAGTACGATATACAAGCTTTTACTTTAAATCATTATGCATTTGTCGCCATTGTGAATTGTTTCTTTGACGTAAATTCTCTTAAAGTATCCTTTAATGAAACCAATGCCCTGGTCAAACATGAACAAGAGTTGCATGAGAATTGACTGGATGCAGGGCGTAGTAAAACACGGGCGGTGAAACGCGCTAATATTTGCCTGATCCATGTGTGATGCACGGGAGACTGGCGCGAGCGTGCGAAATGCGCGGATGAAGCGGGATTTTTAAAGATGAAGCGAAGCAAAAACAAGAGACAAAAATATTTAAAAGGCAATCAAAAAGTGCAAATTTTTAAGGTAAATTTATCCTTAAAATGGAAAAAAATTAACTTGTTATAAAATAGAGACTCTGGCAATTAATTAGTATTGCAAATTACATCGCTGGAGTTGGAAAAGCATTTTTAAAATGTGAAATTATTTGAAGGCATAGCGATTTTAACATAAAATATATTTACATTTTTCAGGCAATGACAAATTGTAGTCGAGTTTTTTAGCCAGACCGAGTGGAAAAAAAGTTAACTTCAACCCTTTAAATTATCTATAATTAGTTATACTTTCGATCTGAAAAGGTTAGAAAATGGGCTTTTGTGGGCTTTTTTTCAATTTAAAGATTTATGACCAGGTCACTTGCGTAATTTACAATGACACAACTTGTGACCTTGTTTTGATAAAGTTAGAAAACAATTGTCAATTTAGAAAGCATTGGAAACATTTTCATTAACATATTCAGGCATTCAAATGCAATATAAAAGTTAGGGAAAATATTCAATTATAAGGAACAAGCAGAAAATTCCGTTTTTACCATGTTAAAGGTTGTTTTATTTCTCTTTTCGAACTTTATGCAATATGCAACTGAAATGTCCGCCAAAAGACTCCAAATTGCATGTTCACAGCGATGTCGCAGTTTTACAAGCGCGGAAAATTTTTTACCTTTAAATATTTCATGCACAGTATATGAAAACTAGCTTTATTTTGATGTTTTTGGATAATTTAAGTACCTAATCTTCTAAAAATCACCAAATGATAATGGGCTTTTAAAATTTTTAAACATTTTTTTGGCTTATTTTTGACATGTGCATGCCAAGTCTACACAATGCCATATCGAATGCAAGCAAGCGATGTAGTTTGTTGTCGAAGTTTTACAAGCGCGGAAACTTTTTAACTTTTAAATATTTCATGCACAATATATGAAAACTAGCTTTATTTTGATGTTTTTGGATAATTTAAGTACGTAATTTTCTGAAAATCATCAAATGATAATGGCCTTTTTTAATTTTTAAACATTTTTTGCCCTTATTTTTGACATGTGCATGCCAAATCTACACAATGCCATAACGAATGCAAGCAAGCGATAGTTTGTTGTCGCAGTTTTATAAGCGCGGAAAATTTTTAACTTTTAAATATTTCATGCATAATATATGAAACCTATTTTTATTTTGATGTTTTTGGATAATTTAAGTACCTAATTTTCTGAAAATCATCAAATGAGAATGGGCTTTTTTGTTTAAACATACTTTTTTCCAGCTTTTTCCATAGGGTGTCAGATTTCAAAAACGCAAAGTCGAAGGCAATGCTATTCCATGTGTAGATTTCGGCATGGACATGTCAAACTGAATCAGGTCAAAAATGTTTAAAAATTAAAAAAGCCCATTTTCATTTGGTGATTTTCAGAAAATTACATACTTAAATTATACAAAAACATAAAAATAGGTTTCATATATTGTGCATGAAATATTTAAAAGTTAAAAATTTTCCGCGCTTGTAAAACTGCGACAACAAACTATCGCTTGCTTGTATTTCATGTGTAGATTTGGCATGCACATGTCACAAACAAGGCCAAAAAAATGTTTAAAAATTAAAAAAGCCCATTTTCATTTGGTGATTTTCAGAAAATTACGTACTTAAATTATACAAAAACATCAAAATAAAAATAGGTTTCATATATTGTGCATGAAATATTTAAAAGTTAAAAATTTTCCGCGCTTGTAAAACTGCGACAACAAACTATCGCTTGAAAAAAGAACTTGCTGTTTTTATCAATTTATGGCGCTTCATCTGGTGGAACTTGACAAAAATACATGTGATTGAACATACCCGATTTCCAAACACACATTCCAGTTGCAGGGTTTACGACAACAGCCGTTTAAAAAACTTTGTCTTCGTCTTTTTTTTCATCTTATAAACGAACGAAGTTGTTTTGCAAAAACAATCGATCCTCGTGAGTGAGATCCCAGACTTTAATATATCTTACACTACACTAACATTCCCCATATAATCAGTCGTGATTAAGAATCCGGAAAAAAGATTTTGTCTATAGTAATAGCACAGATCCCAAATCCATTGTGAATTCAGCTTGAATTGTACCTTTTTACGTAGTAATTTTAAAAAGAAGTCAAAACAAACATGCATGCCTGATCAAACCACGTCGAATTCGAATAAAAATGAAAATATGCGGGGGGACCTGCATCACACATAGATCAGGGGCGCCATAGCCGTTTCACCGCCCGTGTTTTACAGCGCCCTGGAGCAACGCACCTCGATTCCCGCGCGTGCGTCACGCAACCAGTAAGCACATCAAAGCGCCAGGGACGAGGCTGGATATGTCGGTCATAAATTCGAACGTACATTTTTGCCGTCGCCACAGAAAAATAGAACATATTGATAAAAATTCTAGCCCTATATAATAGGGGCAATGGAAACACATGGAATGTTCTATATTGATGGATATATTATATAATATATCCATCAACTGAATCAAGGAAAGAATAATCGGTCTTTCTGAATTCTGATTTCTGGTACTGATATTTTTGAAATATACAAGTTCGTGACATTATGAATCTGGTCAGACTGAATAAATGTGGCATAACATTAAAAAACAAAGCTCTCTCAGCGTGTCAGGAAAGGAACATTACGACTATATTTACAAAAAGGGTATTACTAGCTGTGGTAGTTTCTTTCATCTGAGATATGTTAGTCAGAAAGAAATTGTTTACTTTTAGCGCCTCTCAAGAAATATGTTAATTAGCTATAAATTATGCAAAATCATTGATTATGGGCTCCAGAAAATCTTAACTCGCGCCAAATACAGATTGATACCCGCAGGTTTTTCTTCAGATCTTCTGAAAATAAGTATAAATCATTACAGCCAAGCACATTTCAGCGTAATCTTAGGTCCCCATTTGGAGATCTCAGGCTTCGATTTTCGTGTAATTTTGTGGACCGAACAAGAAGCAAAAACCGGTGTGCCGTCAAGTCGCTGTCGTTTATTCACAATTTATTCAAATGCTCTTATTTTTTGGAACAGGGAACCTGAATTGTATCTTAACTTGTTGATCTAGTTGAAATTTGGAAATAGTCAGGCGTTTTGACACAGCGCGGCTCTACAATTTACCGAAATTCAACCTTCGATTTTGCTTGAAATTAGCTCTGCACGGGTAAAATGAGTTTCGGCGTCTAGCGAAGCCATAAAAAAGAATTTTCAAAAAATAAATTTATTTGGGACACTTGTATACCAATGCCTTTCAACACACAAAAAATGAAGGAAATCTATTTTCCGAAGTCAAAGTCATCGGACCGCTCTTAGCGGGACTGCCACTTAATACAAGGATTGACATGCAAACTTCACGTGAATAACTGAAGTTGGTCGAACTTACTAGCATTATAAAAAATAAAAATAATTAAGCATTATTCGCCGAAGGCAAAGTGATTATCGGGGAATATTCGCCGAGACGAAGTCGAGGTGAATATTCCCCGATAATCTGTTCTGTTTTTCTGGTCTGAATTCATTTTAATGTCGCTTATTTCTTTATCGCTAACTTCGACAAAACGGCTAACCGCCATTTTGAAAATTTCGATTTTGTTGTATTCACTTGCAGGTGAATATAACAGATTAATACGTCAAATTTGACCAATCACCTTCTAGGATTTATTATGCTCAATTATACAAAAATACTAAATTGTAATATATGCATTCTCACACCTTTATTTGGTCTTCGAGGCGGAAAAAATATGATTGCTTCACTAAATGTTCCTTCTTCAGCATTAGAAAAGATTGGTCGTACCTGAGTAATATAACAATTTTATTACGCTTACCAATACGTCATTTTTAAATTAAATTAAGATTATTAAAACTGTAAAAATATGAATGCTATCATGTTCTGCTACCGAAATATAGCGAGAAGAGTGAATTATTTACTAATGGGATAATTGGGGTAGATAACATCATTGCACTGCACCGTACCTTGCGCATAATTATATCATATATTTAATGATTCTTACTTTCACATAATAGTTTCGGCATTTATGTATTTTCAGAACAATGCGCGTTTTATTCTAAAATGAAAAAGCAATACTCGTAAAACATAAACCATAATCGTAAACCATAAAATTACAAAACATTACGTTACCATCTTTAGTGCAACTTTACCATAATTCTTTACTGTTATTTCACAGTTCAATGTTTTGAATGCTTTTTCTAAATTTCAATTTACCTGAACTTTTCTTCTTCCACTGTCACTGCAATCGACATCACTACTACTGTAATATATTTCAAAATCGTGCAGTGTTTTATGGTATTTTGAAAGGTGCCAAGTTAGGACTGAAGACATTTCCTCTTGTTGCACATTCTCTACAGGAACTAAAGAAAAAGAAATCAGCAATTTATTTATGATTGCAGCTGCTTTTCAGGTCGCTGATTACACAGATTATTATTCACTTTACCAAAAATTTGTTAAATTTTAAATGGCTGCGTACGACGAGTGTATTTGTTTCGTTAATTCGTACTAAATTTTAGGGGGAGGGGTTTTTAGCAAAACAACCAAAATAAAAATTAAAAAAGAATGCGAAGTTTCTCTTCCCTTTTAAGAATTTCTGAAGAATTATCGACGTTATATATAATGTACATGCTTGACATAAACAGTGCATGAAGAAGGCGAAGGTCTTTTCTTTTACTCCCTTTCCCTAAAGAGCATATTGGCTTCCTTCCAAAGATCAAGAATGTTCTTGATGTTCGTGTTTTTTGTTCAGTCGTTCTTTCTCTTTAGGACGTTGAGGCATTAAAAAACATAGGATTTTCACTCTTCTTTACATGATGTTCTAAAACCTGCCATGTATAATTCAATTCTTTTTCAATACCTTTCAGTCTAATATCTTTGAAACATGACGAGTCAGCTCATAACTACGGTCAGCCGAAGCTGTTCAGAAGAGCTCCATTGACCGATTTAGGCTGAAGTTTTCTGAGAACGAAGCAATTAATTCATTGTTCTGAACGCAAAATGAGCAAAAGCGATTGTCAAATAGAGTCGATGAAAATTACTTTTCTTAAACATCAGTGTATTGTCTGAAAACGACTATACAAAGATAACGAATTTGTGTTTCTTTATAGGGCCGCGCTGTTGATATAATCAATTTTCATAGATCCATCATGACTTACAGCATATTTCCCAATGACATTTTCGACCAATCTTTTTGCAAATATCTGGAAATAGACAAATGTTAAAAGAACGGGGAAAAAATATTTGACGACGAAAAACTATTTCATGCGCATTTTAATTTCATTTGTTAACAATAATGCAGAATAACTGTTTCAGTTAAAAATTTTGGCCAACTACACGTACACAATTAATTTCTGGGGGGGGGGGAATGGGGTGGAGAAGGTTCAGCAAACATTTATTGATTCGGCATATGAAATCTAAGGGTGTCCGTAAGCGTGCGCCCTGGGAGAAATTTATCATTTCTATAGGGTCTCTAGAACAGCATTTCTCCCATTCTAGAACGAGTTTTGAAACAAACAATATCGTTAAGAAATATTTTATCGTATTTCTAGCAATTCCAGACCTTGCAGTGCTTTGCCAGTTCAACTTTTCAGAAGAACTACAGCTCTGCATTCTGCATAGAGGTTATTGGGGAGCAATACCTCCTCCTCCCCCCGCCACTTTGCCCCTCTTCTTGGCTGCGGCACTAAAGATATATTATTTTTGTCCAATCTTTTAAAAATGTACACAATATCATTGTAGACATTGACAATTGTAAATAACGAGTGCATTGTCTTACACACGACCAGAAATCGACAACTAAGATGAGCAAGCCTATCTATAGCTGTCAAGTTGTGGCAGCAATTTATGATCGTGCACTGTAGTTGTATATGTATACAGTTATTTCAATTAAGGTTGTCTGCCAGCAAAGCGGAAAAGTCAAATACGAGCGCGAAAGGCTTGCTGGGAATCGCTAAAAATTCATGATTTTGTTAGCGACTCCCAGCAAGGCTTTCGCGCTCGTATTCAACTTTTCCGCTTTGCTCGAGGACAATCTTAATTGAATAAGACGCTCTATGGAGCGTTAACTCGCCGGGGCTATACAAATACGCACATTACTGTATATGATACCAGGTACAGCCGTACAGGACACAGCTATTTCAATTAAGATCTAAGCCTGGCCCCGAGCTAAGCGGAAAAGTCGAATACGAAAATGGAAGATTGCACTAAAATGCGGTCCCAACAAATAAAACTTCTGGCGTTTATGCCCACAAGTAAAGTTATATTTTATAGTACGCTACATTCTTCTGTCGGCCGCCAGTTTAAAACGTCCAAACTAAAATATTTGGGGGCTTTTGGGCTCAAAATATTATCAAAATGAAGAGAGAAGTGAGACGAATCCACTGGTATACGGCCGAAGAAGAGAAAACCAACGATACCAAAGTTATCAAGGATCAAACGTACTGCATTTTTTATAATTTGAGCGATTTGTCAACAAATAATACAATTTGGCTTGACTTTCAGAGACAAAGGCCATAAATCGCTAAAATAATGGTGTCAGTTGTTTAGTAATACATTTGACATCCGTAGGTACAATTTCTCATTCGTATAAGTACAATTTGTTATGCTGAATCGAACGGTGGTATTTAATTTTATTCTTATTGGCTATTGCGCTATTAATTAGGCAATACAAATACAAGGACAAACGTACTGCAAGTGATTTGTCAACAGATTTTCAAAGGCCATAAATCGCTAGAATACTGTTGTTTATAATAATACATCTGGCATCCGTAAGTACAATTTCTTACGCTGAATCGAACGGTGGTGTTTTTATCTATATTGCATTAATAGGCATTACAAATACAACATCATATTTCACACTGAGTACACTGCAGTTTTCACGGACTGTTGTTCGATAAATTTCATATTGATATGACACCAATATGCTTCTCATAAAGTAGTTATTTATTAAAACTACGTTGTGCAGTTTAAGTTCTAACCTTTTACCTTGAAATTGTCTTTGCCTCGTTTATATTCAGATTCAGTATATTTATATGATCGTGCACGGGAATTCGACGATCCAAATTTCGGATTTTCAGAGCCGTGCACCAAGAAATGCATTAAAATAAACTAGCAAGAATTTCCAGAGTTAGACACAATGCAAAATCTATGTATATGCGTGATAAAGCTAGAGAATAAAATAATCTGTGTGTTTGGAAAAACTATATTATTATGTTGCATCTGCGTACCTCTCTTTTTTGGAAGGACAATAGTTTGGTAAATGTAATTTGTTAAATCTGATGGTAGCGCTTGCACTTTGATCTCGTATTTACTCCCAAACGGTAGACCATCAAATGTCCAGTTCAGCAACCTACTCTAATAAATCAAATTGTTAATTATAAGTTAGCATTCAGCTGTTCGATTTTTAGCATTTTCATTGGATGTTCATTTGTACATAGTCAAAAATTTCGTTGCGAGTTTCCTCAAACCTTTACGTAAAATAAACAATTAGTTGGAAATTTTAACCTGGAAAGCTAAATCAGCCATTAAAATAATGGTGAGTGCAAATAGGTTAATTTCTGCCACTTTCTACAATCTTGGAATTCAAAAATCCCACCCTTCCCCCTACTTCCTGTACCATATTGATGTGTGCGCAAGAATCATATAGAATAATATTTTTTTCAATAATATTGTGTTAGAGCGAGGAAGGGAGAGGGGAGGGAAAGGGAGGTGCTATTTCTACAATCTTGAATATAAGTGGTAGAGACTACCTTTCCCTCTATTCAAAATTCGTATACCCCTATAATGATAAATTCCATGTCAATTCATGTTGCGTTTTTTAAGCCCCCGGTCCACTTAATCATCAACTCAATGTTGAGCTTGAGTCATGGTAAAATATTAAAATTTGTTTCAGATTGAACTGAGGGAATGGTGGAGACGAAGTTTGTTTTCTCAATGAGCAATAACTTTACAATATTGGCCGGAATGTTCTCAAGAGTTATGTCAAATATTGGAGCTGCATGCTTATCTGGTTTGAAGAAAGTTATTATAAAACAGACAATATATTTTTGTAGTTAGAAGCATGCCTGCGCACACCAAAGCAAATGGATGCTTGCGTATACGTACACCAAAGAAAGACGCAATCTTACCTTACTATTGATTTGGACACATCCTTTAACACCAACAGAGTTGTCAAGTCCACTAAAGCTGACTTGCCAACCCCATATCCATGTAGCTATTTTAGAAGAAATAATTAATAACTATATAAGGGGTGGCCCTTACTCGGCCTCTAGGAATAAGCGTTAACTCATATTTATACGTGTAACACTCAACCATGCACAGTTTATTACAAGATGCAGCATTCTGATTGACTACTCATCCATGGATCATAACGCATGCTATGCAAATTTTAAAATTATTGTATTATTCAAACTATATAGTAATTCATTGTCTTTTAAACTAATTTGGTACAGGTTTATTAGCATTTGCCATGGCTAGTTTCGCCACTGGGACTTGCACGGTTGAGAAAATTGGCGACGAAAAACGTTTGTTTTGCAACGATTTCGAAGAAATTTTGTAGAAAATTCTTTCATCGAAGAGCCATTTTTGGTTGCAAAAAATATAGTCTGAATAGAAGACATTTATAATGGTGTAGGAGTATTACAGGAATATAATTTTATAGGGAAATTAAGTGTATTATTTTTGTGCGGCATATTACAGGCAAAACCATTAAAATAGTTATTCAATCATATATGCTTTCCTGCTCTTTCAAGTGTTTTCTTGTCTAAAACAAATTAGGTTTTTAGTGTCCTTGATCGACATCAGCGTCACAGGCAAAGGTTGATAAAAATAATTTTAACGCTCGTGCATGCTTTTGAATTTTTATTATTTTGAATTGAATTGAATTGAATTGAATTGAAGTGCATTGCATTGCATTGCATTGCATTGCATTGCATTGCATTGCATTGCATTGTATTGTATTGCATTGCATTGCATTGCATTGTATTGCATTGCATTGCTTTGCGTAGAAATGGCATACGGACAAATCTACGGAAAATGTGTTCAATAAGAGTTCAACTGTACATAGACTCACTAAACGAACAAGAACATTTCCAAAATTTATATATAGAGAGTGATATGCATTTTGAAAATTCATTAGATCAATAGCTTCCAAAGTTGCAAAGTTTGGAAGTTTTATAATACTAATGTTATTCCGAAAAAGGTGTCCATATTTTATTTCATGTGCAATAGATGTGTTGTTAATGTAATGTGTTAAATGCACACTTTCTTCGGAATGACATATAGTTTTATGGTATAGTTTATAAGGCTGTAAATAGTGACTGATACATTAGGCATATGAACAAGAAACTGATGCACTAAAAAGAAATAGTAAAGTAAAAGATTGATTAAGATTTACCATTATGCGTTAAATTCCATGCCACATCAATTTGCCATGGTGTTGGGTTTTTTAATGTATCCAGCTTACATTTGTTCTTAACATCACTGGAAATCTTTCGACTCAAATGCAACATTCCTGGTGGAGGGATATGGTAGTGGCAACATGGATAGTCTTGTGTAGTAGGGACGATGCATATTTCACTTCTCTGCACTAATTCTGTTTAACGAAAACACAAAAAACAATATTATTTCAGTGTCGTAGCCAGGGGCGAGTTGTGCCCAAAACTCTTTTTTGTGAAAAGTTGAAATTCTGTCAGTAAAGGGAGGGAGAATGTCTGGAATAACTACAAACAATGTGCTCTTTTCTGATTATATTTTTGTTTATATGTATGTTTTGCCTGCATATATATAGATATGTATAATAATGTCCAGACAGCGTCACAGCGGTATGATATATATATCTTACTCGAGAACATTTTCTTCTTATCATATTACCAAGTGAACAATAACGCGCAGCATAATATCACCAGTATATTGTAATGTAGTATTAGTTCTAAAATTATGACGTCTCAAGTGTAACAATACAGAGGTTCAGATTTGACTTCCACTACTGCTACTTCTCACTGGCTTAGTAATTGGTTAATGCATCGAATTGCATGGTTAATGGTCGCTCAATGGTAACGGTATAGTGGAAGCCAAACCTGAACCTAAGTAAATATAACAACAATACCTTCTCCAGCGGTTCCACATGCTGAATTATCTTGCGTGGCTTTAAAGTTTCATTTTAAAAACAGATTAAGGAATAAAATTAGTGCTTCTTATAGTATTTGTCTGATATTATATGTTTGTTCAAACTCTATAAGTAATAAGCAGCGAAGTAAATAACACCTCTGTCTTAAGGCCATGCTACGCGATGCAATTTTTTCTTGCAACAATTTTTTTCAAAAAAAAATGTTGCAAGTTGCAGTGGCATGTCTGTGTTGTGACTGGTTAATTTTTCAAATATTGCGATCCAAGTTGCAACTTGTAGCGCGGCATTGCGAAAAGTACAAACCGGTTGAACCTTCTTTCCAACTGCAACTTGCAATGCATTTTCTCATTCCATTAGGTGGCTTTGGTGCCCAGGTAGTTAGCGCACTTGCCTTTCACCTCTGAGGCAGTAGGTTCAAGCCTCAGTAAAGACTTTCTCAATGCGACCCGAACCCAGTCCTCATGTGAAAAGAGTAAATGTCAACGCTCTGCCCAGAGGCGTAGCCAAGAGTTTTGGTCAGGGGGGCAGCAAAAACCCAGGTGGGGCCAAAAAATTCCCAGGCGACAACATTTTAAATCTCTCCGACCAATCCCCCCCAGTCGACACCTTTTTTGGTAAAACAATTTCCGGACATCACAATTGCTTTGGTAGCACTTTTCCCGATTTCCATATCACTTTTTCCGATGCTTCACCACAAAGATTCCGACAACATTGACAATTTTCCGACGGGTCTCAACTTGAAGCTATATAATCAAGGATTCCCTTTCTTATTGCTGCGTAGCGAGCGAGCCTAAAGCGAGCGAGCGTAGCAGCGTTCTAATATGCGCAGATAGCAGGTTTTGAAGTAAATTTTAGTTAGCAAATTGTATTGTGGTCGACATACAATATTTGAGGCGTATTTGAAGGATGTCGTTTAAGTGAACATAACAAATCCTACAAAGTGATTGGTCAAATTTGACGTATTAAATCTATTATATTCACCAACAGGTAAATATAAGAAAATCGAAATTTTCAAATGGGCGGCTAGCCGTTTTGTTGAGGTTAGTGATAAAGAAATAAGCGAAATTAAAATGAATCCAGACAAGAAAAAAACAAAAAACTTGTGCAAAACTACTAAAACAATTATTCGCCTCAGGCTCGGTGATTATCGGGGAATATTCACCTCGACTTCGTCTCGGCGAATATTCCCCGATAATCACCTCGCCTTCGGCGAATAATTGTTAATTGTATTGCTTGCTTCGACTTGTAAATTATTTTGACTCAGGCACTCGGCGTAAGGTTTAGTAAAGTTTTAAGCCCTGTAAAGGCCATCATAATTTAGTGTATAAAATAACGTGACTGCACTACGTGCGTTGTTCACTCAATGGACTTTGACTACTGTAAGTTCTATATTTTAATTTATTATAAAGTTTCGGTTTCTTAGTTAAATACTGTGTATACAATGTAGTAAATGCGCCTAGCAGTATTAGACGTAATAATATGAAATCAGGTAGCAAAAACTGTGTTTTATAATTTAACTGTACGTCTTAATAAGAATACTTTGTCGTTTGTATTCACACGCGTACTAAAGCAGCGCGTATTAAATTCAACAAATTCCACTTGATCTTGAAAATATTACATATTCTTGCTTATGTTTTAGTGAATATTACTTCCATTAACATTAACACGCCTATTTGTAATCTGTGATTGCTCTTGAACCCGTGCATGGTCTTGGCAACAAATACATTGGCCATTGCTTTTTCTCAGACACTCATGGCATGAATCGATTCCGTATTCCTTAAGCTCCAACCACAGCGCTCACAAGTCGCCGGCTCGCTGCGAGTAATAACTGCATGCTTTATGTAATTTGTACTATTATTAGTTCTTTTTGCTCTTGATGCCCGCAACAATCCCTACCTTGCAGGTACCCTTAGCAGTACAATAAATTTTATCAGGAGGGGGCAAAATTTTGCCAGGAGGGGGCCCAAAATTTTGCCAGGAGGGCCGGGCTCTCCGGCCCCAGCCCTGGCTACGCCTCTGGCTCTGCCGAATGTCGTCGGTTTTCCACGGGTACTCCGGTTCCCTCCCATAGAGAAAGTTGACAGGGTGGGTTAGGTAAAAGGGCCCACAGTAATTGGCACATGCTGTTGTGGTGACCCTTCCCTAGTTGGCAAAGCTAAATAAACAAACAAATAGACCAATTGCAAAACTTAGTGACCGCGCCTCAAACTGCACGAAAACGAGGCTTATTATGCAAAAACAAATCGTTCTGCTATATTTTTATATGGCGAAAAATTAATTTCAGTGTTTAAGACGCGTTTTTATGGTAATCTCTTCATTTTTTTTCAATATTTTTGTTTTGACTATGTAAATCTGTATTAAACTTGTTCATAGATTTAGTCTTACTTCAAATTTCACTGTTTTTCGCGGCGTGCGAGGCAAAGTTTTGCTGTTTTTCGCCGTCCGATAAAAGAAGCAGATTATACCAGAGAAAGAATCAGGTATTTTCCGTCTGTTTTATTAATACATTTCAAAGAATAAGTGGTAACATTGATTAATTTTGTTTCAGTTGTAATATAATAGCAAGTTTTCGATTTTGACTTTAAAAATATGAAAGTAAATGTCGGGCAAAATTTGTAGAAATTTTATGTTATTATCCTTTGACAAAATCGCTTTTTTCTCTCACAAAGTGTAAAAAAATCTGGGTAGAAAGAGCTATATTTTAGTTTGTTAAGGTATACTGGCTATTTTATTTGCATCTTGATCAGATTTTAAAGTCTAGATTGATCTTTTCCATATGTTTGTTCCATCGCATGCAACAACGAAATATCTCCCCAAACAACAACGAAATATCTCTCCAAAGCGGGTAAAAATATGGTGGGAAATCAATGTTTAGATAAATTTAACAAATATTTATATAACCTAACACGAAATATTAAGAAAAGATCAAAGAGATTCAAGAAAAAACACTTTAAAACCCCTAAAATTTACTTTCGCTATATAAAAATATAGAAATTGTTTTGTTTTTGCATAATAAGCCTCGTTCTCGTGCAGTATGAAGGCGCGGCCACTAAGTTTCGCAATTGGTCTATAAATTACCAGTTACCAAATAAGGGCGTTACACAACGCTGTTGCGTTACAAGTTGCAAGAAAAATTGTAACACATAACATGCGGTTCGTCTTGACAGTAAAAATTCTGTTGTTGATGCATGATGACGTTGCCGTTGTATTTGCCAAACTTACTACTAACTGCATGTAGAAGGTGGAAGTATGTGGATGGGGCATAGTATCTAACCATTTTGTAAGGGCTAATCTACCTGCAAGATATATTAAACGGAGTTTAAGCTTCAGGTTTGGCAGTGAAATTTTCGTTTAACTATACGTTGCTTCATATTAATTTTCTCTCTGATGTCAAAAGAATCATTCTACACATTTGTTCACAACCATAGTTCCAGGATTTGTCTTTTGTGATGACTGTTTTCGGCAAAATAATAAGGTTATAAGGTTTACGGGAATAATAAATTTATGCAGTTGTGTTAGAGTTGGACTGAGTTTGTCGGTTAACCGAGTCAAATCCGAGTCCGAGTCAAATCCGAGCCCGAGTCAAATCCGGGCCCGAGTCAAATGTCCGAGTCACTGTTTAGTTGTCTTTGTAGTTCAATGGCTCAGTACCCTAATCCTAACCTTAACCCTACTCCTAACCCTAACCCCACTCCTAATGTACTCAAACCCTATTCGACTGTGAATTTTATTCAATTTCGGCGTTTGTCGGTTAACCAATTCAAATCCGAGTCCGAGTCAAATGTCTGACTCTATAACAAACATACTGGCTGGAAGTTTCCCGAACTCACCGAGCAAAGCGAGGTGGGTTCAGGAAACTTGCAGCCACCCGAGGTGCGTCCAATCTCGGACTCACCGAACCTGCAAGTATGTTTGGTTCTTATCACATGCCTTTTCGGTAAAACGTGCTGAAGAATTTACGCATTTTAGTATATAATTTCTTGTTTGGATAATGAACATTTTAGCCGCCAACATACCACGCAAACAAACAAACTTAGGCTTCAATCGAAGCTAAAAAAATTCTCTACAATATTCCCTTATTCTTGAAAAGAGAAAATGCACACATTTTGCGAAAACATTGCCAAGATTTATATAAACCTGCCCTTGCCGAACAAATTTCGGCGGTAATCTTTTTTTTTTCCACTTTGAACACAGAATGTTTCATTTCCATCCAACAAATAAAAAAATAATAATTATAGAACAATTAAAAACAGTTATTTTATTTTTTTATTAAAATCTTCGTCTGAAATTTGTTCAAATCGCTTCGTAACAGCCGCCGCCGAAACATCGATCTCGAACCAGCCTCCTAAACATACGTCAGCAGGTGGGTTCGAGATTGAACGAACCTCCTCGTAGCCAATAGGAAAGCCGCTAATACCCTAGGTATGAGATAAAGTGTTTAGCTGTCTTTGTCGGTTCAATGATTTAGTACCCTAACCCTAACCCTAACCCATTCCCAACTCTATTTGGCTGCGTTTTTATTCAATTTCGTCTTTTTCACGTGACTCGGGCGTTTGACCGGGCTCGGAATTGACTCGGATTTGGCTTCGTAAATGGATTTACTCTAGTTGAGTTTAGTTGTCAACAGCCGCAGACTGTATGCTCATAGTGTTTATGTGTCATGCATGCTCATTTGAACAAACATAAACTGGCATGCTTCATTTTTAATGTCTACATCTTAATGGTGGTACTCTAATATTATAAAGACTTTTGAGGTTTTTTGATTTTCAGTTATCTTTCTAACGTCTTTCAATGCTGCAGTTTTAAATTAACATCATGCCATTCTCCTTATTACATAATAGGAAAATTTCTCTTTGCCCGGCGTTTTTCAAGTCACTATAGTCGTGACATATGACATTAGTTTGCGCGAAGGCCTGATTGGCTGCGCTACTAGTAGGCTATTAGTGATAGCCTACTAATAGAAAATTCAAAATGGCGGAAAATTCGCGTTTTGCACTTTTGCCGAAGTGTCTGATGATTTTTTGGACGACTTGTTGAACAATTCTGTACTAAAAAACCGCGAAAAAAAAGCAACAAAAATATGGAATGGCAATTTTTAAGGGTAAGAAAATAGACAAAATTATTAACATACACTCAATGAAATTTTAAAATTAAAACTGAATTTTGTAAAACATTTTACGCGAACAAAAACTAAAATATTTGTTTACCTTTAATGGTTTTAGAATGTTTTTTTGTGTATTTTTGTATTGTGTTTGCAGCCTAGTTGTAAATTAATGTTAAAGTTTATACTAAAACAATTAGACAACTCGGCCTCGTTGTCTATGAGCAAATAGTCAACTCGGCTTCGCCTCGTTGACTATTCGCTCATAGACAACTCAGCCTCGTTGTCTAATTGTTAAATGGCATAGTTACGATGGTTTCTTTTGTTTTTACCGGGTCGATTACTAACTAATCGCCCACTGTAGCGGGCGATTAGTTCTAATCGCCCGCTCGACGACCTTTGGAATACTAGCCCAATGCTCTGCCAACTGAACTACGCGGTCAGGTCGGTTCGAGTATGCGATATTTCGGAACTGAGTCTAGTTCCTTCGATATCAGTGTAATCTAATAATCATGATATTTGCTGTGTTGTTTTTGTTGTGGTACGTTAAATGATAGATTGCGCATGCGTAACCGATTAGAGCGTAAAAAATGCGCATGTCCAACAAGCTTTTACATCCCACAAGCAAAGAAGCAAATAATTTTAGCTTAAATTCGCTGATAGCAAGTAGGGCATGTGTGTCCGTTTTTTGGTGGGAACTCAACCATGCTATTACAAACTAATAGCATGGCTTATCGGGAGACTACTGATTAAACCACTTACCTTCGGCAGGTCCGCGGAATCCCCTCGGGCTTCGCAAACCTGCCTCGGGTTACGTGGTCATTCAATCACTAATTTCCCTCAAGCCATGTTATTACTTATAATAAACATGAATATGAACCATTATTTTAATAAAATATCTTATTAGTCAGTGACAGAAATTAATGAAAGTTTTATTATTATACCTAATATTTTGACCACGAATTCTTTCAAAATTATAACTGTCGAATTAGAGCCGTTTGCAAAACATGTGTATTTGCCATCATGATCACAATTCGCATCGTATATTGGACAAACATCCCAGGAATGCAATTCAGATATAATTACACCATCTTTTTTCCATTCAACCTTGAGTTTTGTTCCATTTATATTTGTAGAACAGTTGAGATAGGTTTCTTCAGTCCCTTCTTCCAATTCAATGATCTCTGTGATAATCTATTTTAGAGGAAGAAAACACAGCTCATATGCGATAGAGGCAGCAATCTCAGGCCCGGCAAAGTCCCCGTTCAGACGAGCCCGCCATCGTCCATTATTATTGGTACAACCATATAGAGATTTATATAAAAGAATAGCTTGTGAGTTGTTAGCAGAAAAATCCATAGGGACAAATTGACACTTTCTAGTGGGTGGGGGGAGGTAATTTATGCTATCTGATTGGCTAAAAAATTTTCCTCGGATATAGCTAAAGTCCAATTTCCGGAGGCAAAGTTGGGATATTTTGATAAAGCGACAAGTAATATACAACTTTGAAAACATATATTTTCCAGTTTTTGTGCTAAAGAAAGGTTAAAAGCTCAAAATCAACAGGAATACCCAAACTTTTAGTAAAACTTTTTCCACAGATGAAAGTAAAACAGTCAAGAGTGTCGATAAAGCCTGGACTCGAAGGCATTTGAATTGAAGTCAAATGACGAAAAAATATTTTCTATGTTTTGCACATGAATTTGGCTCTATCAGCAAGCTGCAAAATGCCCATTTCCTCTCCAATGTTTCATAATTTTTGCCGCGGGTTCAACAATGTTGGTCAGTGTTGGAGCGCGTCCAATGATCACATGTTATCGTCGAATGCCAGTGATCACGCGTAATTGTCGAATTGTGTACTAGTGAAAATTTTAACAAAGTTGAATCCGATTCAACATCCTACAAAATCAACCATGCAACAAAAGCGTTCAAACCAGAGCAACTTTTTACATACAACAATGTTGAGTGATGTTGGGACTAGCCGATATTGGCCTCGTTTGAAGGGGCTTAATGCAACTCCTACGAGTTTTTTTCTCGCGTACGAGCCCGAAACGAGAACCTTGCCATTCGTGAGGTTGTTTTATTTTGTCATGATATAGTCACTCGGTAACTCCAAACGAAGGGCCTTCGCTCGGAACGTCGAAATTCTCCTTATATTTTTCAGGTAGTTGCATCCCTACCAACGAAGAGGCAATTATGCATGAATGTTTTAGCCTTCAGGTATATAGGGGACCAAAAATGAAGCCAAAAGTTCATGACATTTTATCATAAAAACAAATTTGTAAGGCGAGACCTATATAGTTTGATTATCTTACTCTTGATTGCGTTAGTCTTGAGAACAATAAGATCGGTTATAGCAAAATATTTTCTTCTCAATAGGGACAAAAGGGTTCATGCAGTGGCAGTTGTTGATTTTGGATACAAAGTGTTATAATATCTGAATATTTTGAAGTCACCCGTTGCGATCAGGTTAGTACTGCCAGATATCGGAGTACTCGGATATCTTTCATGTTTACTGTAGGACTGCCTACCGCAAAAATTAAGAATAGAAACGGTTGTTTAATTCGAATTCCTACGGCTTCTTCTTTTCAATCTGATGGGTTAACCAATGTGATTGTCCCCTTAGGAGGCATGTAGAATAAAACATTACAGTATGTTGAAAATCTAATGCCTTTAACTGCTGGCACCCAACACATTGTCATTGGCAAAACTCATATTTTGATGAAAAAGAAACCAAATGCGTGTTTAACCAAACTATTCGCGAAACCTGTTTTGATTCGTAATATGTAGATTTGTGTGATCATGAATTTCACAGTAGACTGTATTTTCGATATTTATATTGAACAGTCTAATGAATTATTCTAGCAGCTGCTTGTGGAAACAATAATGACTATATTATATGATGTAATATGATAGTTGTATGAAGCATTCAGTAGATGGGAATTACAAGAATTTCCGTTTCATTAGAATTTCTAACGAAACCCCTGCTATGAAAATATAACATTATACATATTGCAATTGTGCGAGCTGTTTTTGCGATGAGTGGAAATAAAAGAGCCTTATGACAATACATATTGCAATTATACATATTGCAAATACAATATTATACATATTGCAATTGTTGCGAGCTGTTTTTGCGATGAGTGAAAATAAAAGAGCCTTATGACTCATGAAGCTGAATTGTTTTTAGAAAATAACGTTGCATGCGTTCCATTTCATGCCACCATGAAATGAATGTCACATCAGAGCAGTGTCGTACCAGGGGCATTGCGAGTGTATCACAATTGAGAGAGTGGATGCAAGCCTTACTTTCGCCAACACAATGGGCGGGCTTTCGAAATGGTTTGGGGGCGTGCTTCATGCTGCGTTATCATTTAAGAAATTGATAAGATATAGGAAATTCATGCGCGAAATGACAAGCAACAACGCAGTACATAAACAATACATTTTACTAAGATGAATAAACAGTTTTAGGATATACTAGCTAGGAAGACGAATGGTGCTTTTCGTCCAATTTGATTGACATGATTGGTTGTTCTGCTTCTAATATCCTTACACTATTCACCTGCGGACCAAAACAAAATATCTTCCCACTTCCAGACGAACGATTTGTTTACTAAACGAAGCTGTGGTTCCGCCAAACACAAAACAAGCCAGAAAGTTATATTATCAGTGGTTTACAGTATCCATCAAATCTATTCTAATGAATCGAATTAGTAAAACACTAAAGCTAGGCTTGTCAATACTGCTTTGTTTACTTACTGGGATTAATTTCGAGTACTGTTTTAAAAATATTTTCGCTGATCAGTTACCGTTCAGTTTGTCATTTTTTTGTTTCGTTATATGGTATATGCTAAAACAATTGTTCACGTCAGTGTCAGTGAATTGTATATGGATATATTCATTTCGGGTCTTGATATCCTTGCAAAATAACAAAATGTAAATATATACTATCACATATGTAAAATATAATCACACAAATAATAACCAACCAGGAACCACTCCTCCGCCCTTCGATTTGCCCTCATCGTACCGAAACGCAGCATTTGTTTGCGAACTATATCGAGCTGATAATAAATTTATTAAAGATGAGATTTTAATTACAAGCGAACTGGAACTTTAAGACGAAGATAAAAACATAGTTGGAGCAGATTTGCATAATTGCATACGATTTTAAACCTGTTTGCACAACTATATTTTGACGTTTTATTATTTTCATAAATCCTCATGAGTTGCATGCTAGCATCATTTTTAAGGGAGGTGTATGAAATTGATTGGAATTTGTTCACAAAGTCCGGTTGGTCGAATGAGCCATAGTTATGCCTTGGGGGACAAAGTGAGCAGATATTATCGACCAAAAAGATCTTGCCTATACATTATCTTATTCAAAATATCCGCCTCCGACTTTCCGCTAGATAAGTTTACTAGCACGTTGTCTAGTTAGTATACAAGATAATACGATCGGTTAATAAAAGCTCGCAAGGTTTAGCTCACTGTAGTTCATACTATGAATTGTACAATTACTAATTGTACAATAATGTCTCAAGGACACAAACTAATAAAACGGGCATGGCAAATTTTACTAAATTCAAAAGAACGTATGTATTATTATGTTATATAACCACTCAACCATCACGATTCGGCATATTGAACGGGCCGTTCAATAATTTTCATGACATTATTTTCATTGTCATTTTGATACATGTCAAACTATTTTTTTTTCATAGACTTATCCTACAATTAAGTCGTATTATTTAGCTTCACAGTTGGGCTCAAATATTTCAGGTTAAAGTGCGGATTTCGAAATAGGGGATTTGTCCAAGCTCGCCCGTTCGTTTTATTCGCTCATTTGTTTTACTCTCGTTTTACAAGTCTAATTTTCTCCTTGACAGGATCTCTTACATGCTTGACACTTTGACTCCATATGCTTAGTCATATGCACAAAAGATGGCACGCCACGCTTTTACTATATTGTACATATTTGTACATGTTTAATTGTATATCTGGTATATTTGCCGCTATTCTCTACTCTAAAGTATTATTAGGTCCTGGCTGGCACAAATATAACTTTTTACTTGAGATACGAAATATTTCCTCTAAGTGTCTTGAAATAAAATATGCAATACGTAGAAATCGACCAAAACTGGCCTAGATTTTCTGACTGTTGTGAGATCGGTCGAATTATGCATTCATATTTCAATGTAAACATTTCGCATTGAATTTCTGTGATCAGACGAGATTTAGCTTACCTTGGAACTGGAACGAATCTTGCGGTTCGCACGAACGCTGTTCAGGCAGTCACTGCATTGAAGTGACATTACTGTCACAAATGTCCATAATACTGCAGGTAATTTTACCACCATCGCTATAGAAATGCATTAAACACCTCGCATGCATGTGAACAGTCAACTGCACTCACTATATTTACATACCTACCTTGGCATGAATGAATGTATATGCAGGTAAAATGATAGTGCGTGGCAAGCACGATTGACGTGCCTGCCAGCTGGATATATATTCGGAATAATACAATTCTGCCGCAAAACTCAATAGGGTGCTGATTGATAATGTAATTTAAATTTATATTAGTTCTCTTTAAGCTGATTATAATATCCAAAACAATTGTTGCTGAAGGAAATACTTGCCCGGTAAACTTCAAAAACCGACTCCAAACAACACGGAATGCGTCGGAATAATTGGCATGCCCTGTAAATGCAGCATGGCCTAATTTTGTTGACTCTATATGGCATAGACGTCTGTGGATCTTTCCAAAAATCCAGTTCTTAATTACGTTATTGTTGTTAGTGAAACAGACGCATTAAAATATAAACATTTTTTTATTAATTAAAAAAATACAAATATTGTTGTTTGGTCTTTTATACCAAACTTACTTCATCTATAAATACACGTATAGACAATCTAGCTGTTTATATTTATTTACTTCTTTGTCAATGAAAATATAGCCATGCGCGCAGTACTCATTAGTTTAGTTTTGTGCAATTTGAAACGATGATCACTCCTCCAATAAGGTTTAATGGAAAGGTCCGAAACTGAATTAAAACACTTTGCATTAAAGGTGCTGTAAAGTCCATAATGTAAAAAAAACGCTTTGTTTACATTTTGAACTCAGTGCTATAGTTGTAAAATATGATTAGATATATATTATACTGAATTTTTAACATTCTTCCGGTTCGCCATGTTTGTAAATGAATGCAGACTAGAGATTCAATTCAAGAAAGTTCGGAAGGTGCGAAATATTAACAACATTCCAAAGTTTGCTCCCCCACTGATGGAATGTGTTGATGCGCAGAATATATGCGCAGAACGGACTTTACAGCATCTTGAATGCAAAATCATTTTCTGGATCCAAATTGCACTCGAAACTGGACTATAGCTTTGTCATAGGTTGCTGTGATTATAAATGATAAGGACTAGTTAATAAAACACGTCGGTATCTGCAATGAAATGCAACATCTTGGTGTGATTCCTAAGCGGTCGGTTAATTGTACTAACCGCTAAGATGAACCACTTTTAACTACTCTTTTTCCAGTAAAGAAAACTATAAATAATTAATGTAACATTAAGTTGTATATACACAAGACTGGTCTTTCTTTTAGCCATATAATAAATATTAACTTATTGACTGAGATTGTTCGGACAGGGCAGTAGAATATTACGCTCGTTCTATTTTTGTTCGTATCATCATGGACCTCACCAGTCCTATATACAAGACATACATACCCTCCAGTCCGGACCAAACAAGCTCAGTCAATAACAAATAGACAGGGCCGTAGCCAAGGGGTGTCGTCCAGGGGCATTGGTCCCCTGAAAAATTGTTCTACTTTTAGGGTATACGTAACGCTAGTTTATGCGTTTTATGTTAATAAAAAAAACACAGGTTTGGTACATTTTATGTCATAGATGAAAACATTAAGAGGTCATGCCCCACCTCAATCCCCAACCCCCACGTGGTTACACCTCTGTAGCAACAAATGAATGAATAAATTATGCATGCATATGCACGTTACTTAACAATTGTTCGCCGAAGGCGAGGCAATTACCATTGAATAAAAACCGAGACAAAGTCGAGGTTTTTATTCACGATAATCACCGAGCCTGAGGTGAAAAATGTTAATAGTATAATTCCATAGGTGATTATTTGGGGAAAAAACACATTTCTTCGTCATTTAATTGACAAAACGGCTTCGGCTGCCATTTTGAACTGATCACTCATTAATTTTTAATAATTACCTATGTAATTATACTAAATGTGTATGTGAAATAACAACTATACAATCATGGACTGTCATGCATAGTAAGGCAGATAGGAAGGGAAAACTCACCCGAGCAAGAGAAATTTTATTTTGCCTTCATACTGTGCCTTTAACGCTAGTAATCTTGTACATTTCTGTATGTTGACATAGTTCAAATGCCTTGTGGGCACCTGCCAACACGTTTTTCAATTTCTTCGATTTTCGTACTAAACTCCTGTATTGTTAAAAACGTGAAATTTCAGATTCACTTATAGAAAAAATAAATTATAGCATTAGAAAGCTTACAAAACACTACGTATAAGCCATTTAAACAGTCACCTTGACTTTTCAAACGGTGTTCGAGTTATTGCTGTTCCAAAGTGTGAAAAATAGGCTATCCTGGACACTAATCTGGAAACATGTTTTCAAAAGTTCATAACTCAAGAAGAACTTGAAAAATCAAGGTAACCGTTTCATTATGAAATTTTTTGTAAGCTTTCTAATACTGCTATTTCTAATACATCTATAAGTTATTTTTTTTATAAATAAACCTGAAATTTCACGTTTTTAACAATATATGGGTATAATAGAAAAAACGAAGAAAAACGTGTTGGCATGCAGGGGCTCACAAAACATTTGAGTGATGCCAACATACAGAAATGTAGTTACCAGTCTTAAAGACACAAGACGAAGGCAAAATAGAATTGTCCTCCGATATGGTAAAGTCATTAATTTTTGTCCTCTATATACCTGATTTTCATACCTACTGTTTTCTTCCATAACAAGTTAATTTTAAATCATTTTGTTTTGGTGGTCGGTATATGACATGTTGTTTTGTTTAGATATTTTTATTTTCCGTCTTTTTGGTTAGTACATGTAGCACTAAGTAAACACAGTGGAGATGTAAATTTTGCTTCAGCATCATCGATCAAACTCTGGAAAAATAAATTGATTGTTAATCAAAACCAAAAAATGAAAATAACTTGTCTATACACAGCATTAATTTAGCTAAAGTTACACTTATCCCCGAGCCGGCGGCGCGAAGCGCCGTGCGAGGGTACTAATTCCCCCCGGCTATTTACACCTGGGGAAACGAAAGCATTAGCGAAGTCTAAAGTTCATCAATCATCGCGGACGCTGACCAACGAACGACGAGTGGGTGGTCATCCTCACTTATCTCAAAAATATGGCAAGCAAGATTTCAATTTTAAAAGACATATATTTGCAAAAACGTTTCATATACAACAAGCTTGAAGCAATTTTGTTTGAAGAAATGAGAAGAATTGGTTTACTACGGGAAATCGTGAAATATACGGCAAGTTTGCTTTGAATATTTTTAAAATGTTTACGAATTTTGTTGCTTTAACTTTTTACGTATTAAATAAAAAACATGAACTATAGAAGCTCTAAGTTTCATAAATTGCCGTTTAATTTGAGAACAAATCTTAAAATGTAAAGGCGAACAAATTGATTTGAAAATTGAACTGAAATTAGCTAACAATTTTATTTTATTTGTATTAAACTTATCATGTTTTGTTAAGTAAAAACAGTTTATCGGAAAAATGTAGGTTTACTTGAATGAACATTTCAAAACATTTTACGAAGCATTTCAAGTTAAATTTTACATTAAATCAAAGCTCACAAAATGCAAAATAATATACCTACAGTACGTATTTCGGAAATTTATTGTTGTATAGTTAAAAGAACGAATCTGTCAACTATTTTACAGTTTTGTACAAAATATATACTGTCAAATTTTTCTTTGCCTGGAGTGGTTGCTGTTTGACGTATAACGCGAAGCGGTTTAAACTCTCTATAATGTTTGCCCAAAATCGTTCATCATTAATGGTAGTAAACTATTTTCTGCTTATATTTTTCCGAACTTCTGATAATTTGATTTATCCAAATTAAAAATACTTGCTTATAGAATATTTTCGAAAAGAAGTAGTATAAAACAATATTTGACAGTTTGTTGGATGATAGGGCAAAAATGTAGTGCAAAAATGTTGGATTCAACGTTTTCAAGCCAATTGAAAGATGAAATAAATTATTACCTACCTGCAAGGGTCATCTGCAGATGAGGAAAATAATGACCTCGCGTAATTATCTACAAACATTAAATATTAATTGTTAATATATAAATTAATTTGGTAAACATTCCAAAAGAAGTTATTATACAGATTGTTGTCGACAAGATCAGAGAAATATTAAGCGGTGAATATATAGCTATACGAATTTGTATGCACCTTTTCTATAATAATTAACAATTATTCGCCAAAGGTGAGGTGATTATCGGGGAATATTCGCCGAGACGGAGTCGAGGTGAATATTCTCCGATAATCACCGAGCCTGAGGCAAATAATTGTTTTAGTATTTTTGCACAAGTTTTTTTTGTGTTTTTCTGGTCTGAATTCATCGACGGAAAAGTCGAATACGAGCGCGAAAGGCTGCTGGGAATCGCTAATAAATTAGTGAAAAAGTCGAATACGAGCGCGAAAGGCTGCTGGGAAATATGGCGTCAAATCTTCGCCAAAATTCATGTTCGTATATTCAACATCAATGTTCGCATTTTCAACATCAACGTTTGTATTTTCAACATCAATGTTCGCATTTGCAACATCAATGTTCGCATTTTCAACATCTTTCTTCGCATTTTCAACATCAATGTTTGTGTATTTACATTACTAACTTGAATTTTAGCGGATAGCATGGCGTCAAATCTCCGCCAAAATTCATGTTCGCATTTTCAACATCAATGTTCGCATTTTCAACATTAATGTTTGTGTATTTTCATTACTAACTTAAATTTTGGCGGATACCATGGCGTCAATTCTCCGCCAAAATTCATATTCGCATTTTCAACATCAATGTTCGCATTTTCAACATCAATGTTTGTATTTTCAACATCAATGTTTGTATTTTCAACATCAATGTTCGCATTTTCAACATCAATGTTTGTACTTTCAACATCAATGTTCGCATCTTCAACGTCAATGTTCGCATTTTCACAACATTGTTTGCGTTCTCAATTAATTTAAAAATAGGTACGCGCTGCGTACATGTGGGTAGCCTGCATTGTTTGCTTTTCGCTATTGTCAAATTCTGAATTTACTGAAAGAAAGTATTACGTAAATTGGACACAGTTGAAATATTATACGCACATTTAATCACATACAGTGATCAGATATGACATAAATATGTAAACGACTGTGCATTTTCCAATAATTTATAAGCATAAACAGATCTAAGTCATGAAGTAACAAAGTTAATGTGTCCGCAAAAATAATTTGCACACATTGAACAGTACAAGGTTTTATAGTCTTTATATGTATACAAAACAAAATACTTCACAAACACAAGAAGACCTCTTGTTCAAGGACCACTGGAAAAACTTTTGAAAATCCATAGAAGGTCATAGCATGGAAGTTGTATGGACCTTTATTGGAAATAGAATGAACTTTGGTTACCCATAATAATTGTATATTTCCATAGTAATGGATATAGTATGGAAGTAGTATACATATACTATGGCTTTTGTGGTGCAATTACAAATTTCGTAGTATGGATTTCATTTTTTTTCCAGTGGACAGCATACATCAAAGGCTTGAGTTTACAGGCTGCGTATACAATTTTCGTGAAGTATGAATTTCAAGGAGAATACACGCAAAGATCTACGGACGATGTTTTCCAACGCTGTTCGGCGGAGTTGAAAAGGATAGACATATTCTTTATTTAGTGATGATTAAACAACGACATATTCGATCCCATATGTATTAATAACATTCAACTTACTTTCAATATTCGACAAATATATCCCAAAGACTTCGTGCGCTAATATTCCACTGACCCTTGTGTAAACTGTGCTTGGCTTTCTATTTGCCTTAATTTACACATTCGACCAGCGCATTCGAAAAATATAATACAAATATATTACGCACTCATATAGTTACACATTCGACAAATATATTTCACAAACCGAGCAGACCTGACCCGATTTCGATTTTCATTCTTAGTGAATCAATTTCAATCTAGAATCTAGGGGTCTTAAATAAAAGCCTTATGGTTTCTAGAAGCCCCCTCCCCCCGACACTTCTTGAAAATACTTTATTTTTTAGATTTATTGATGTAACTTTTTTTGGGCGAACAGTTAAATAAATAAATAAATAAATAAAAAACGTACAAACATTATGCGGCAACAACATACTCGATTCTCTGCTCGATTCTATATATATTGCAATAGTTTCGTGCGTTTAAATGTGGCATTCCTTTGATGTAGGCTTACTTGGTTTTCATTTTTCCGCGCTATGTTATTAATTACTATTTTTAATATAATGTTTGATCACAGTTAATATCTATTAACTGTGGTTTGATCAAAGCGATTAAATTGATATGTCGTGTTTAAATATGATATTATACACGATATAAAACAGACCCCGTGCGCTACGACATATGCGATTTTATATGCGTTGGAAATGACTTTCAACCTGATAAAACATATTAAAATAAAGACTTTACTATAAATTTTTACTAAGAATTTATACACATCTCTATATACAGTGTGAACATGTATCTTGTGCATTATGCACTTAGTCTGTGGTCTATAGACGGTTCGTATTTCAAGGATAAAAGGAACCGCGCAGCAGGACATCGCGGCATTGGGCTATTGAATGCATTTAATACCCGCAACCCCCACCTCCACCACGCCTGTCAAAGACCTTGATTTCCAAGGGAACTAATTAGTCAATTTTTCCAAACGGGTAATGGGAGAAAAATGCTGTTTCCAGATTAAACTTACGTATATTTCGTTTGAACAGAATTAGCATATTATTTTTGTTCTCTCAGGATGGCAAAATTATAATGAATTATTGATGAAGAATTATTGTTCAAGACAAACAGCTTAACTATATGTTGAGCGTTCCTTTACAATGTATTTAGTCGTTCTGCAAGTTGTAGCAGAGTTGTTCGAGCAAAACCTAATTCATTTGGAATGTCGAGAATGAAAATGGGAACATTGACGTTAAAAATGCGAACATTGATGTTGAAAATACAAACATTGATGTTAAAAATGCGAACATTGATGTTGAAAATACAAACATGGATGTTGAAAATACGAACATGAATTTTGGCGGAGATTGGACGCCATGGTATCCGCCAAAATTCAAGTTAGTAATGTAAATACACAAACACTGATGTTGAAAATGCGAAGAAAGATGTTGAAAATGCGAACATTGATGTTGCAAATGCGAACATTGATGTTGAAAATACAAACATTGATGTTGAAAATGCGAACATTGATGTTGAAAATACAAACATGAATTTTGGCGAAGATTTGACGCCATAGGAAAACGCTAATAAATTAATAAATTTATTAGCAATTCCCAGCAGCCTTTCGCGCTCGTATTCGACTTTTTTGCTTTGCTCGGGGGAAAACCTTAAAGGACAATGGCACCGAAAATTTTTATTGGCTATTTCAATTCTACTTGACGACCTAACTATGAAAATATTATTATTTCGTTCTCAAACATTTTAGTCTACGAGTAAAATGCATGCAAACTTTGTGTTTCGCCGCCATCTTGGAAATATTTTTTGACAAATTATCTCGAAGGTCAATGAACTTTGTGACGTCATTGGATGGGTAGCACTAAAACTACAAGAGAGAATTCTATTGCGTGCGTGTTATGTTAGCTAAAAATATGTCGTTTTGAGCAGACATGCCAACCTAGCTTGGTTAAAAATCGTGAGATTTGTGTTTTTCTTTTCCAAAAAAGCGTGAGAAATGGTCAAAAAGCGTGAGACAACAAGTAAATTGTAAAATATAGACTGTATGGCTTTTTTAAAGTCGTTGCTATCCACAAATAATATTACAGCCGATTCAGAGGTGCGTGTTTGTCGCGATCGTTGTTGACGTTGGAACGCGACGTTTCTAGCCGGGAAAACGGTCGTTTCTAGGTGTGCGATGGTTTGTTTCCATTGGCAAAAAAATACGTTGCTTTGTAAATAGCACAACTTGTACTTTAGCCAATGGAAACAAACCATTGCACACCTATAGAAACGACAGTTTGCCTGGCTAGAAACGTCAACAACAAACACGCACGTTAAACGCTAAAACTGTATATACACAGAAAGAGTGACACAAAGTATAGTTTGCAATGCCAACAAGCGTACAAAATGCCAAATCTACGTGACAAAACACAACTCAATGAACTCATATGATAGGCCTACTCTGGGGCGGTAAATCGCCTTAAATCACTGCGATATAATGCGATTTTGGGCGATTTTAGGCGATTTAAGCAAAAACTGGGACTTTCAAGCACTGCGATTTAGTGCGATTTAGTGCGATTTTAGGCAATTTAAGAAAAAAATTTTAATTTTAGGGATTGCAATTTAGGTGTTTTCAAAGGAATCGAATTCTATATTTTGCTCCGGTTTCCTCCCACAGCGCTAAATTGGCAGGGTGGGTTAGGATAAACACAGTTAGGAAAGTAATATCATATCCTCATTGTTGTAAAGATAAATAGTCTAGGCTAACATAAGTAATCATAGTACTTGATGTAATCGATCACTGAAAAGCCCCAATGTGGGGAGTGAGCTGAATAATAATGTAATGTTCCACACACATATGCATTGTATGAAGCAAAATACAATTATTAGAACATGTATGTACATTTTATATAAAGCTAGGTTAACTATTGTATTTAACCTGATTCACATATAAAGCTC
>CACRXK020003791.1:0-34542 GCA_902702795.2 Paramuricea clavata | reverse complement strand
TTCCTCCTGTAGTAACACTGGATCAATAAGAGATTATCCTTACTGGAGCTCTAGAAAGGACAGTTTAGAACAGACAGAGCTATCCAGTATAATAAAGTTAGTTTAGTTTAGGCTTCCTCCTGTAGTAACACTGGATCAATAAGAGATTATCCTTACTGGAGCTCTAGAAAGGACAGTTTAGAACAGACAGAGCTATCCAGTATAATAAAGTTAGTTTAGTTTAGGCTTCCTCCTGTAGTAACACTGGATCAATAAGAGATTATCCTTACTGGAGCTCTAGAAAGGACAGTTTAGAACAGACAGAGCTATCCAGTATAATAAAGTTAGTTTAGTTTAGGCTTCCTCCTGTAGTAACACTGGATCAATAAGAGATTATCCTTACTGGAGCTCTAGAAAGGACAGTTTAGAACAGACAGAGCTATCCAGTATAATAAAGTTAGTTTAGTTTAGGCTTCCTCCTGTAGTAACACTGGATCAATAAGAGATTATCCTTACTGGAGCTCTAGAAAGGACAGTTTAGAACAGACAGAGCTATCCAGTATAATAAAGTTAGTTTAGTTTAGGCTTCCTCCTGTAGTAACACTGGATCAATAAGAGATTATCCTTACTGGAGCTCTAGAAAGGACAGTTTAGAACAGACAGAGCTATCCAGTATAATAAAGTTAGTTTAGTTTAGGCTTCCTCCTGTAGTAACACTGGATCAATAAGAGATTATCCTTACTGGAGCTCTAGAAAGGACAGTTTAGAACAGACAGAGCTATCCAGTATAATAAAGTTAGTTTAGTTTAGGCTTCCTCCTGTAGTAACACTGGATCAATAAGAGATTATCCTTACTGGAGCTCTAGAAAGGACAGTTTAGAACTGACAGAGCTATTCAGTATAAATAAAGTTAGTTTAGTGCATACTTTGATGAATCATTCTTCAATGAAAGCGTATCCACGCAACGAGAATCCACGCAATCAAAGAAACTTCAATGGTGTAGAACCTAAAGTAACGATAAGAAAATAATGAGTTAAAGGTTAAACGCAATTCGTGGCGAAATTGAGGGATTGTATCTCTTACTCTAGGCGTCAATACATGGCCAAAGCACTTTCCAACGTGTGGAGGAACTAGCCAATCGCCAATAAACATCAACAACCCAACGTACAGATACTTAGGAAATATCTGGTTCACCAACTATGGTGCTATCCCATCAAACGTGCAAACAACTGCAACAAATAACGGTCACAGTTACAGTGTGACATTCACTGGCTACACAGACAGTTCTAACCCGAAAATCGCAAACGGAGGCTTGCCTGGAGTTTTCAAACTGGAGGGACTTTATTTTCATTGGGGGAGTGACGATAGCCAGGGATCTGAACATCGCGTAAACAACATGGCTTTCCCAGCTGAGGTGGGTATAGGTGCATCATCTATGAACTTTAGTACTGTTGTAGAATTAAATTTATACTAGACTTTTATGGAGAACAATCTGAAATTATTCTTTTCATTTCCAGTTACATTTGGTGCATCTCAATACGAAATATTCCAGCGTTCCTGAAGGCCTGAAGCATGGTGATGGTCTGGCTGTTCTCAACGTTCTTCTTAGGGTTGGGAGTCCAATCTAATTAGCATAATATACGTCACTATAAAAAACTCAACCAGTTTGCGTCGAAAATTGTATAGCTTTGTCTCAAGTTCGGTGCTTAAGGCTGATTTCCACTGTTGCGTTTTTCGTACGCACGTACAAGCACGTAGAACTTTCAATCCTTCTATTTTTTAAATATTTTACAAATAAGTTAACAAATGCATACTAAAACTTGCGGAACACTAAATTCTGTTGCTTTGTTTATTTGGTTATTTCATAAGTAACATTTAAACGGATTTAAAGTTTTACGTGCGTATACGTACGTATGAAAAACGCAACAGTGGAAAACAGCTTTTAAACATCAAATTCTGATCATTTCTACTCTATAATTTACTTTGTGATTATTTTGATTAACTGACCTTTTCCATTTGCTAAACATTATATTTATGCATGACCCGGCATGTTTAACGTTTTTTAGGATCCCAGTCAATCTGGTAGGGGCCCTAACGGAGCAATAACTGCTTTAAATATTTGGCTACGTTTTATCTATAAATAAACAAATAAATTTTCTTTACAGCGAGGACGACACAATTACAATTACAATTTTCTAAATCGCGCGGCACAACAAGTCCCCTACCCAGGTATGTGAACAATAACAAATTATAAACAAACAATAACAAGTCAAAAACAGCAAACAAACAACAAACACACAAACAAACAGCAAACAAACATACAAACAAACATACAAACAAACATACAAACATACAAACATACATACAAACAAACAAACAAACAAACAAACAAACAAACAAACAAACAAACAAACAAACAAACAAACAAACAAACAAACAAACAAACAAACAAACAAACAAACAAACAAACAAACAAACAAACAAACAAACAAACGCGAACTTACCAACAAACCAGGTTTATTGCGTATGTTAGGAACCCCATGCATTTTAATAGATACATTCCGGACTAAAAATGTATATACATTTGTTCAACGCTCTATCAATATTATATCAATACTTATATCAATACTCTAACAATATTACTACTACTAATATCAATATTACAGTGATAGTATCAATATTCTATCGATGTTAGTGAAACAGACGCCATCGGTTCTGACAATACATAATTCTCATCATTAGAAAATTTATAAAACTGATACCTTTCTAATATGAACATTTTCTAATGTGTCCCTTCATTCTTCGCATTCTTGGTTTGCACTTGAGTCTGGACGTCGTCATGGTGACCATGTTGGAGAAACGCTAATAAAATAATGTCATTAGCAGCTATTGTGTTATAAATCTCAAAAGATTGAACGCAAACTTTAACTAGCAATTATGATCATCACATTTCTTTTCATTTAGGCAACAAAGCAAACATTGCTGTCTCCTCAATAGCGGATTTACTCCCCAATGATAAATCATTCTATCGCTACCAAGGATCATTGACCACCCCTGAATGTCAACAAGTTGTCACGTGGACTGTATTTGCCAACACTGTTGAAATCTCTGAAGCACAGGTAACCAGCACGTTATATCGTGTGAAATTGTTAATTGAAAACGTATATTTTTTTCGGGTAGTTCAGACACAAACCACGACATCTTATTGTAGAATACTACCCACAATGGACCACCACGTTCGAGATATCTATTTCAGGTAGCTCAGACACAAACCACGACAGCTTATTGTAGAATACTACCCACAATGGACCACCACGTTTGAGATATCTTTTTCAGGTAGTTCAGACACAAACCACGACAGCTTATTGTAGAATACTACCTACACTGGACAACCACGTTTGAGATATCTTTTTCTGGTAGTTCAGACACAAACCACGACAGCTTATTATGGAATACTACCTACACTGGACCACCACGTTTGAGATATCTTTTTCAGGTAGTTCAGACACAAAACACGACAGCTTATTGTAGAATACTACCCACAATGGACCACCACGTTTGAGATATCTATTTCAGGTAGCTCAGACACAAACCACGACAGCTTATTGTAGAATACTACCTACACTGCACCATCACGTTCGAGATATCTTTTTCAGGTAGTTCAGACACAAACCACGGCAGTTTATTGTAGAATACTACCTAACCCCACGTTTTATGTTTCTTTTCCAGCTGAACGCATTACGTGGTATGAAATATCGTGATCCAGTGAACCACCAGTTGAAACAGCTGGTGAATAACTACAGACCCACTCAGCCACTAAATGGTCGTAGGGTGTTGGCTAACTTTAGAAGCAATAACCATGACCAACACGGCGGGGGACACCACGGCGGGGGACACCATGGCAGGGGATACTACGGATGGGGATACCGTGGCTACCATGGCTACCACGGAGGGCGACACCATGCAGGCTACGGAAAATAATTTCATATTCCTTGCAAGCTTGGTGCTGGTTTTACTACGATTTTTTTAGAAACATGTTAGACGTTTCATAGAATTTGACAATTGAGGTTTATTTTTATGCGCACCAAAAAGGCTGCCTAGTAAATATTAAGGCATCACTGAGCATTCGTAATTTCAACAATAATTGTAATATTTAACATACAGCACTCATAATTCATATTATCGTTGTATTTAACTTAGAATCTTACAAATAAATGCACAAAAAATCGACTAAATGTCAGACTTTATAGACCAATTAAGATCAGACATTATAGACCAATACAAAAGTGAATCAATTAGTAAGTTAGTTAATTAGCTAGTTAACTACTTAATTGGTTAATTAACTAGCGAAATGGTTAGTTAGCTGGTTATTTAGGTTGTTCATTAGATGGTTAATTGCTAGTTAGTTGTAGTAATCAGTTAGCTAATTGTTACTTATTTGTAGCTGAAAAAGCACACGCGCAAACAAAATGGAAACTTTCATATAAACGGCGCTTTTTCAATTGTTAAAGATGTGGTACGGTCCGTCGTGCGCATGCGTGTGATATAAACAGTTTACCAAAGGTTGTATTTTTTAAAAAAAATATGATAATGCAGCCTTGATAATTTGTTTCACTCTCGAATATATTATGTCACCGATTTGTACATGAAGTTCATTATTTGGATACAAAATTGCAAACAAGGCCACATAAATGATTCTTGATTCTCTCATTCTCATCACCGCCCGACTGTATTTTAAGAGCCTCGTGAATATATGTTTTATATTCTGTTATACAATATAAATGCACCGCCCGACAAAATATTTCGACAAAGTTATATTTTAAATTGGGTTTCGGTGTCATCTTAAACAGCGAACTTCAAACAAAGAGAACCTCGAAAGAAATTTCATTGCATTTTAAAGGGTTTTGCACGTCAGTTTCAAAATTGTGTTCGGCTTTTTTCAAATTTTGGATATTTCAATAATAAGGGCAATAAGAAGCACTTCACTCAAACGATTCAGAAATATATTGCAGTCGTCAAAGAAATCGCTCAATGACGAAATAAACAAAAATTTCCGAACACAATCTTTTAGAACAACTATTTTACTGTATAAAAATGATATTTTCATAAATATATCTTTAAACCAGGAAAACAACTTTTGAAAGCGCAAAGGTACACCAGCAATTCCTGAATAATTCTTACATTATTTTATTGTTTGTCAATTTTACAACTTTACCATATTTTGCATGCACTGGCGAGCATTTGGTGAAAATTTGATGAAAATTGGACTGATTTTGAGCGCGCAGTAGCGACTTTCCGCAAAACGCCAAAAAGGGTGCAAGTGTCCAGCAACCATAAACTCCCTATAGTCCATGAAGATACGTTAGAGATGACACATGGAGTTGAAATCACATCACACATGGAGTTGAAAAAAATATTTATGAATGCATAAAGAAAACCAAGCCTGGTATTAAAGCCATGTCTATAAACTTATAATATCGTTGTGTGATCTGCTTGTCAACATTTCTCCAATAAGTTCTACACGGCCCTTTGAAAACCAGTACTGTGAATACTTATCCACTGAATCAGGCTACCGTGTGTGAAGAATTTAAATTAAAGTTAAAAACTCATTAATAATTCATGAAAAAAAACACAAAGAAAATCATCTGATGTTCCTTGCAAGCTTGTTGCTGGTTTTACTAAGTTTTTTTATAGAAATTGATAGTTGAGGTTTATTTTTATTCCACTGTTTTACAAGTATTCTTAAGAACTGCACGTGTGCACCAAAAAGGCTGCCTAGACCTAGTAAATATTAAAGTATTCACTGAGCATTCATAATTTCAACAATAGGTTGTAACATTTAATGTGCACCCATAATGTATGTATGTTAATTTCATAAATAAATGAAAAAAAGTAAGATATTGTTATGTTGTTATTTTTGCGTTACCTATATACGCTGAAGTAAGTACCAAAATGTCATTACATTCAAAGTCATATCAGTTCGATGCGTGGTTGTGGCTGCGCCAGACAGAATCATACATTCTGATTCACAAGATTAGAAGCGCCATTTGGCTTCATAATTCATAATAGCATAACAAAACTTGTGATTGTAGGCCCATAATGAAAAATATTGGGAAACCAATAATGTATGTTAGCCTCGTTAAATAAAGTCATATTATTATTATTATTAATTCAATTTTCCTGGGAGGGGGAAGGAGGAAGTTGCCCCTCCCCTTCACAAGAGCAGTTGAGATTGTTCCAATCTACAAGCTGATAACAGGTGAGGGTTTTAATCGCGGTTCTTTTACCCAGAGGGTCTTAGCTAGAAGACCATGTTTCTATGAGGCCAAAAATTTGAAAAGCATGCATGGCAATAGAAAGTGAACGTCGATTGAAAATGACGAAAATGGGAGAAAGGAGAAGTCAAGCCGTGTGGGTTCATAAAATAATTTTTATCCAGATTACCCATAGGCATCATATGCGTGTTTTTCAGTGGGGTCCTCTATCAAAACAACACTTATTTACAATATTAATTGTCAATCTTTAAACCGTATAGAAATATACGTATATATATACATGCACGGTACAAAACAAATGATTAATTTATAATTAATAAATTTTCAATCTAGTCAGTAAGCGCATGAAACATGCCTCGAATGGCTAGGAAAGAATCGATCGATTCAGGGTGTGTTGCTACTTATAACGTAAAATGAGATGATGGTGTTGTGTGGTGTTATATACATCACAGTTTTCATATAAATTGTCATTGTTGTTCTCAGCCTGTGTTCCACCGTTGACGTTGTGGACTGGAACACAGGCTAAATTGTTTTTTGTTCTCTCGTTGGTCGGAAGTACACGCGAGTAACTTGGCTGCCTCTTTTCTCCGTATTAACATTTTTTAAATTTTTTTTTAACATAATTGCATTTACCTCCGAGAGCAACTAATTTTAGAGAGAAATTATTTCTAAATTAATCCATTAAAAACCTCGCAGTGGTCAATGCAGCGTAAAAAAAGGAAAATTTTTACCGTCTGACATTGACTTTCATTGTTAATGAAGAAAAGAAAGGAAAACGTAACAAAGGTAACAAAGAAAATCATCTGATGTTCCTTGCAAGCTTGTTGCTGGTTTTACTAAGTTTTTTATAGAAATTGATAGTTGAGGTTTATTTTTATTCCACTGTTTTACAAGTATTCTTAAGAACTGCACGTGTGCACCAAAAAGGCAGACTAGACCTACTAAATATTAAAGTAATTCACTGAGCATTCATAATTTCAACAATAGGTTGTAACATTTAATGTGCACGCATAATATATGTATGTTAATTTCATAAATAAATGAAAAAAAGTAAGATGTTGTTATGTTGTTATTCTTGCGTTACCTATACGCTGAAGTAAGTGCCCAAATGTCATTGCATTCAAAGTCATATCAGTTCGATGCGTGGTTATGGCTGCGCCAGACAGAATCATACATTCTGATTCACAAGATTATAAGCGCCATTTGGCTTCATAATTCATAATAGCATAACAAAATTGGGAAAAATATTGGGAAACCAATAATGTATGTTAGCCTCGTTAAATAAAGTCATATTATTATTATTATTAATTAAATTTTCCTGGGAGGGGGGAAGGAGGAAGTTGCCCCTCCCCTTTACAAGAGCAGTTGGGATTGTTCCAATCTACAAGCTGATAACAGGTGAGGGTTTTAATTACGGTTCTTTTACCCAGAGGGTCTTAGCTAGAAGACTATGTTTCCATGAGGCCAAAAATTTGAAAAGCATGCATGGCAATAGAAAGTGAACGTCGATTGAAAATGACGAAAATGGGAGAAAGGAGAAGTCAAGCCGTGTGGGTTCATAAAATAATTTTTATCCAGATTACCCATAGGCATCATATGCATGTTTTTCAGTGGGGTCCTCTATCAAAACAACACTTATTTACAATATTAATTGTCAATCTTTAAACCGTATAGAAATATACGTATATATACATGTACGGTACAAAACAAATGATTAATTTATAATTAATAAATTTTCAATCTAGTCAGTAAGCGCATGAAACATGCCTCGAATGGCTAGGAAAGAATCGATCGATTCAGGGTGTGTTGCTACTTATAACGTAAAATGAGATGATGGTGTTGTGTGGCGTTATATACATCACAGTTTTCATATAAATTGTCATTGTTGTTCTCAGCCTGTGTCCCACCGTTGACGTTGTGGACTGGAACACAGGCTAAATTGTTTTTTGTTCTTTTGTTGGTCGGAAGTACACGCGAGTGACTTGGCTGCCTCTTTTATCCGTATTAACGTTTTTTAAATTTTTTTAACATAATTGCATTTACCTCCGAGAGCAACTAATTTTAGAGAGAAATTATTTCTAAATTAATCCATTAAAAGCCTCGCAGTGGTCAATGCAGCGTAAAAAAAGGAAAATTTTTACCGTCTGACATTGACTTTCATTGTTAATGAAAGTCAATGTCAGACGGTGTCCGCAAATGATGCTTGCGCGAGGAACCATGAACAGCCACTCCTTCGCGCGAGCATATAAAATTGGTGCCTTCAGTGGCCAGCTGCAGTCGGGGTGGCTTTCAAGACATAACGGTCAACATCGAAGTTCAGCGCGCTTTATATTTGGATTGATTTGATCAGGTATGTCATTGTTGAAATGTAGTCGTTTCTTGTTTGCTTAAACTTGTGTCATAAGACAATACCGCGGTTCGCGTTAATATGCCATGTATGTATGTATATAGAGACGCTATCCTCATCAGCTATACGGCTGGTTTTCATGAGGGGCGTCTATTTAGCTATTTAAAAGTATATAAAAATGAAGAAAAAACTAATTAACCCACAGACCCAAAAAGAATATTACCCAGAACATAATATGTAGTTACAAATGGAATAACAATTAAAAACAAAATTCAAATAAGTCTTTTGAAACAATAAATCGAATGAGCAGACTTAGCCTCAGCAGAAAGGCTATTCCACAGTACAGCTCCACTATACCTAAAGCTTCTTTTAAGAAATTCTTTCTTAGGTTTTGGAAGTGAGAGATCTGTATCATAATTTCTGAGATGATAGTCATTATCATTATTGCTTCGTGCAGAAAAGAATTCTCGAAGACAGGGGGCAGTACCTTTATTAAGAATGTTGTATACCAGAACCACTTTATTAAATCTAAATCTGTTTTCAAGATTTTTTCAGTTAAGCCGTTCAAGGAGCTCAGAGGAGTTGGTATCATAACTTACTCCCGTCAACACCCTTGCAGCTCTATTTTGGAATCTCTGTAGTTTTTCTTTTAGTACAATTCCGCAATTATCCCACAAAGGGGAGCAATAATCAAAGTATGGCAGACTTAACGCCTTATAGATGATGTGCAGGGTTTCATTGGGGGCGAATGGTTTTGTCTTAGTTTTAGTAGTATGGTGTTGCAGTTTGTTATCCGAGAGCCATCTACTAATATTTTTCAAATCAGAGTTTAATAGTTCTACCAGTTCATCATAATTATCAGACGAGGCAAATATGTGCGTATCATCAGCATATAAACCCGGAGTTGTAAATTTAAAATTTTAAATGATAAATAAATATATATATGAAAATAAAGATGTATTAACAAGGGAATTTATGAATCCAAACAAACAAGATTTAATTGAAAAGCTATCTTTGCAATGATCGCGTTCTTGCAAGGTTTGCGCATTCCGAAATGACGCAGCGTCGGATGAGAATGCAGTTGAATGATAACATGTATAGCTCCTGGATGAAATATTTACACCATTACGAGTAGCATTTCTATAGTGCAAATGTTGATACTTGATATGGTCAAATGCGCATTACATCAAGTATTGCGCTTACCTAATTACATACTTAGCCTAGACTATTTTGTCTTTACAACAATTGTGATATTACTTTCTTAACTGTGTTTATCCTAACCCACCCTGTCAACTTTCCCTGTGCGAGGAAACCGGAGCGGCACCCGGAGAAAACCCTGCACAAGTTTCGGCAGAGCGTTGACCCGACTTTTTTCTGCGGATAAAGTATTCAACTGCCCCCCTCCCACTATGCAATTATATTTTTGCGGGTAATGTCCCCCCATACGTAGTGAACGAAAAATGCTCAGATTTATAAAGATTTTTTTTTGAAATCTTTTTGTCAAATTCTGTTAGAAAAACTATTTCGTAATTGCATGTAATTCAGAAGAATAACGCACATACTATACGTAAATTCAAGTGAAAACCTAAAGTGAACAGCTACAGGCTAGGATGTATAATGTTTTTAAAAAATGCACTTAATTACGTTCATAGAACGAAATGCTTTACAATGGTGGTGTGGACAACGTTTTCCAAGTTTTTCATGAATTCGGTTGACGCATTTTAACTTATTCAATTCTTTCCATCATTGCATCAATCCTATATACTGTTATTGGAAGTTTTTTATTGGAAACAAAATCAGATAATATACATGTTTGTGGAGTCTTGGTGTTGTGTTATTCCCATTACAGTTTCTATAATTAAGTTGTTCACACATGCATGATGAATTGCCGACCTATAGTGTTCCTTAATCCGCTGTAAGCGATAATTCTAAAGCCATTACCATATAACCATATTTCATATAATCGTTTTCGGAATTGGCATTGCTGACTTATAGTTATGCATGGCAGAACACTTGTAACAAATAACAGCTTTGTTTCTGACCTTGCAAGACCGGAACAACTTCAAACTGACTGGCTGTTTGTTACCACAAGTAGCTTGTATGGCAGCCTTGTTTGTATATAAATATCTCTTTCATTTCTTTCAAATGTTTATGAAAAATTATTTTATACACTATTACGTGACTTGTATCTTTACTGTAGGATTGAAATACCAAAAACAATGCTTCAAAAGTTGTATTCTTGTTCTTTGTTGCCTCAGTGATCGGAAGTGCAGGTGAGTGTCGTAGGGCACTTGTACACTTGTACACGCAAAGATATACGTAGGGCACTTGTACACGCAAAGATATTCATAGAGGGAAAATTTTTATGCCTTGGCATCGACTTTGATTGTTTAAACTTTTAAAGATTTTCCCGATTCCCCATTTTAAAGATAGCCGCCCATATTGTTTTATAAATGTAAAATGACTAATAATTGCACCATTTTTCAGCTGCATCTGAGCAAAAGTGGGATTATCATTCAGCTGAATACGGTATGTAAATCTTGGTAGGCTACATTACAACTGCTGGTGAACACGATGACCAATCATCATGAAACATCATCAGCTAGTGGTTTATATATAATAGCCTGCCGGTTATTCTGTGACCAGGGATTGATTCCTGAAACTATAACTTCACCTCACACGAGAAGATTGCTTCAAGTACTACCTTACTTTACTAAACACTGTAGAGTTTCTCTTGGTATACGAGTAAATATTGCGCATCTACACTAGATAACTATTTAAGGAAGAATATATTCATGAATTTGTGGTTAGAGCTCGACAACTGGCCTCTGTAGCTCAGTTGGATAGACCGCTGCACCGGAATCGCAGGGCCGCAGATTCAATTCCTGCCAGACAGAGCCTATAGTTGCATTTTTCGAAACTGTTCCTGGTTAAGACCAACAAATGTATAAAAATTAACACTCGCAATTTCCATCTGGAAAAGCCTTTCTTTATGTGCCCTAATTTTCTCCTCTTGTAACACTGGGTGAATAAGGGAAGGGCCTTACTGGACCTCCAGGAAAGACAGTTTAGAAGTGATACAGCTATCCAGTATAAATAAAGTTAGTTAGTTTAGTTTAGGTTTCCTCCTGTAGTAACACTGGACAATAAGAGATGATCCTTATTGGAGCTCTAGAAAGGACAGTTTAGAACTGACAGAGCTATTCAGTATAAATAAAGTTAGTTTAGTACATACTTTGATGAATCATTCTTCAATGAAAGCGTATCCACGCAACGAGAATCCACGCAATCAAGGAAACTTCAATAGTGTAGAACCTAAAGTAACGATAAGAAAATAATGAGTTAAAGGTTAAACGCAATTCGTTGCGAAATTGAGGGATTGTATCTCTTACTCTAGGCGTCAATACATGGCCAGAGCACTTTCCAACGTGTGGAGGAACTAACCAATCGCCAATAAACATCAGCAACCCAACGTACAGCTCCTTGGGAAATATCTGGTTCACCAACTATGGTGCTATCCCATCAAGCGTGCAAACAACTGCAACAAATAACGGTCACAGTTACAGTGTGACATTCAGTGGCTATACAGACAGTTCTAACCCGAAAATCGCAAACGGAGGCTTGCCTGGAGTTTTCAAACTGGTGGAATTTCACTTTCATTGGGGGAGTGATGATAGCCAGGGATCTGAACATCGCGTAAACAACAGGGCTTTTCCAGCCGAGGTGGGTACAGGTGTACCATCTATGAACTTTAAGCTGAATTTAGTACTGTTGTAGAATTTGAATTTATACTGGACTTTTATGGAGAACAATCTGATATTATTCTTTTCGTTTCCAGTTACATTTGGTCCATCTCAATACGAAATATTCCAACTTTACTGAAGGCGTGAAGCATGCTGATGGTCTGGCAGTTCTCAGCGTGCTTCTTAGGGTAAGAAGTGAATCTAATTAGCATAATATACGTCACTATAAAAAAACTCAACCAGGTTGTATAGCTTTGTCACAAGTTCGGTGCTTAGACATCAAATTCTGATCACTTCTACTGTATAATTTACTTTGCGATTATTTTCATTGATTGATCTTGTCCACTTGCTAAAGATTATATTTATGCATGACCCGGCATGATTCAAGCGTTGTTTCAAGGTAGTCATTGAAAGAGAAAATGTTTTCAGATACACAAAGGATTTTACTCATGACTAATCACCGACAATGGAACCAACTCGCCGACTGTCGGCGTCATATGGAAATTATGGAAACTAAGCGTAACGTTTTTAGGATCCCAGTCAATCTGTTAGGGGCCCTAATGGAGCAATAAGCGCTCTACGCTTTGGCTACGTTTTATCTATAAATAAATACATTTTCTTTACAGCGAGGACGACACAACAACAACAATTACAATTTTCTAAATAGCGCGGCACAACAAGTCCCCTATCCAGGTATGTGCACAATAACAAATTATAAACAAACAACAAACAATAACAAGTCAAAAACACTAAACAAACAACAAACATACAAACAAACAGCAACAAACAAACAAACAAACAAACAACAACAACAAACACACAAACAACAACAACAAACACACAAACAACAACAAACAACAAACAAACAAACAAACAAACATACAAACAACAACAAACATACAAACAATATACAAACAACATACAAACAACATACAACAACATACAAACAAACAACATACAAACAACATACAAACAACATACAAACAACATACAAACAACATACAAACGGCATACAAACAACATACAAGCAACAAACAAACAGAAACAGACAAACAAACAAACAAACAAACAAACAAACAAACAAACAAACAAACAACAATAAACATACAAACAACAACAACAAACATACAAACAACATACAAACAACATACAAACAACAAACAGCAACAAACAAACAACAATAAACATACAAACAACAACGGCGACCATGGCGACCATCACGGTTGGAGGAACGCTAACAAAATAATATCATTAGCAGCTATTGTCTTGTAAATCTCAAAAGATTGATCGCAAACCAGCAATTATGATCCTGACATTTCTTTCCATTTAGACAATACAGCAACGATTGCTGTCTCCTCATTAGCGGGTTTACTCCCCTATCATAAATCATTCTATCGCTACCAAGGATCATTGACCACCCCCGAATGTGAACAAGTTGTCACATGGACTGTATTTGCCAACACTGTTAAAATCTCTGAAGCACAGGTAACCAGCACGTTATATCATGTGAAATTGTTAATTGAAAACTTATATTTTTTCGGGTAGTTCAGACACAAACCACGACACCTTATTGTAGAACACTACCCACACTGGACCACCACGTTTGAGATATCTATTTCAGGTATAGTTCAGACACAAACCTCGACAGCTTATTGTAGAATACTACCTACACTGGACCACCACGTTTGAGATATCGTTTTCAGGTAGTTCAGACACAACCATGGCAGCTTATTGTGGAACACTACCTAACCCCACGTTTTATGTTTCTTTTCCAGCTGAACGCCCTACGTGGTATGAAATATCGTGATCCAGTGAACCACCAGTTGAAACAGCTGGTGAATAACTACAGACCCACTCAGCCACTAAATGGTCGTAGGGTGTTGGCTAACTTTGGAAGCAATAACCATGGCCATCACAGCGGGGGACACCACCATGGCCATGGAAAATAATTCCATATTCCTTGCAAGCTTGGTGCTGGTTTTACTACGATTTTTTTAGAAACATGTTAGACGTTTCATAGAATTTGACAATTAAGGTTTATTTTTATGCGCACCAAAAAGGCTGCCTAGTAAATATTAAGGCATCACTGAGCTTTCGTAATTTCAACAATAATTTGTATATTATCGTTGTATTTAACTTAGAATCTTACAAATAAATGCACAAAAAATCGACTAAATATCAGACTTTATAGACCAATTAAGATCAGACATTATAGACCAATACAAAAGTGAATCAATTAGTAAGTTATTTAATTAGCTAGTTAACTACTTAATTGGTTAATTAACTAGCGAAATGGTCAGTTAGCTGGTTATTTAGGTTGTTCATTAGATGGTTAATTGCTAGTTAGCTGTAGTAATCAGTTAGCTAATTGTTACTTATTTGTCGCTGAAAAAGCACACGCGCAAACAAAATGGAAACTTTCATATAAACGCTTTTTCAATTGTTAAAGATGTGGTACGGTCCGTCGTGCGCATGCGTGTGATATAAACAGTTTACCAAGGTTGTATTTTTTAAAAAAAATATGAGAATGCAGCCTTGATAATTTGTTTCACTCTCGAATATATTATGTCACCGCTTTGTACATGAAATTCATTATTTGGATACAAAATTGCAAACAAGGCCACATAAATGATTCTTGATTCTCTCATTCTCATCACCGCCCGACTGTATTTTAAGAGCTTCGTGAATATTTTTTATATTCTGTTATACAATATAAATGCACCGCCCGACAAAATATTTCGACAAAGTTATATTTTATATTGGGTTTTCAGTGTCATTTTTTAAACAGCGAACTTCAAACAAACAGAACCTCGAAAGAAATTTCATTGCATTTTAAAGGGGCTTTGCACGTCAGTTTCGAAATTGTGTTCGGCTTTTTTCCAATTTTGGATATTGTAATAATAAGGGCGATAAGGAGCAATTCACTCAAACGATTTAGACATATAATGTGAAAAAGTGATGTGAAAAAGCGCTGGATATTAAAATTAAAAATAGTTGGCCTAGGTCTAGGCTGTTGTCGAACTAGTGTTCCTTAATCCGATGTAAGTGACAATTCTGGAGTCCATTACCATATTTCATATAACCGTTTTTGGAATTAGCATATTGCACATATTGTTGGAAACTGGTAGACTTATAGTAGGAATAAAACAATATTATACTTAATAATTAGAACTTTAGAATATTATAACTAGGGCAGTCAAGGTGAGAACTCGTACCAAGGGGCACCAGCACATTGGCAACTTGTACCAAGGGGTACCAACCTGTGTAAAGTAGTCGTGTCAATGTGTACCTGGTACCAAAGGCGAATAGAAGGGTTGAGAAATTAGTGTTGAAAAAACATATAGTTGAGAGCGTGTCCTTGGTAAAACTATATATACATACGAGTGAAAAGAACATAGGTAAAACTATACGGGAAATTAAGTGATATATACAATAATGTTATTATTACTATTATTACAATATTGCCTGCTCCCAAAAGGGCTTTTCAGCAGGTAATTACAAATCATTTATATACTACAAACAATATATATATACACCCACAAACATACGAACATACATACAAACACAAATTAAAAATTTTATAATTATTAGTAATGTCACTTTAAAAATGATTAGCTACTTCCTAATAAAATCCATACAGTAAAAACGTTTATATGCTAATTTAAACAAGTCCAAATTGTCTAAAACTATTAACTACTTTCTAAAAATCCATGCAATAAATGACGTTTATATTCTATTTTAGACCGGTCCAAAGTGTCAATGTCTTTAATATGATTTGGGAGCTCATTCCAAATAGACACTGCGCGATAATGAAACGTTCGCTGTCCAGAAGCCGAATTATACAGTGGAATGTTTAACTTATCCTTATTTCTGGTGTTAACACTGTGGATCTTTAATCTCATTTCGAATTTGTCACACAAGTATGGCGGAGCTAACCCTTTCATGCACTTAAATGTCATAACCGCATCCCTGAGTTTTAACATACACTCAACTGGAAGCCAAGCTAACTGCTGAAGGATAGGCGTCACATGGTCATATTTTCTGATTCCAGTAATAACGCGTGCCGCGAAGTTCTGCACGCTTTGGAGTTTTGTCGATGTTAGTAATGTCGATGTAAAGACGAGCTTATGATAAAGTGAGTGTGAATTGTGATTTTATTAAACTTTATTATTCAATCTTGGACTATTGTGAATTGTTGGGTGAAACATCGGAGGCAATCGTACTTCGCAGCGTACTCTTCGATCAAATGGAAATGAATTGCTCCAGATTCCTTATTCTAGACTAAAGACATACGGAGACAGATCGTTCTGTGTTGCTGGACCAAGATTGTGGAATGATTTACCTGTTCATCTTCGGATGTGTGAATCATTAACCATTTTTACGAAGTTTCTTAAAACATATCTTTTTAACTTGTTTTTAAATAGTGTATGATGTATTCTATAGTTTTAACATTCTTAACACTAGTTTTTAAGATTGGATTTTGTATTACTGTAAAGCGCCTAGAACAGTCTTGGTTTGTGCGCTATATAAATGTTTTTTATTATTATTATTATTATTAACATTCCTTTGATTTAAATAAACATAAACTAAAAAAACATAAACATAAACATAAACTACCTACATAAACTTTAACTTTGATTTTCCTGACTTACACAAGGTGAAAATTACTTCGCCCTACGCGAATTAGACCTAGGCCTTTACTCGGCTGGTTTTGACTGGTTTGGTCAATTTTGGGCCAGCATTTGGTAAGTATTGTCCTCCTCCGCCCCGCCCCCAAATCGCCTAGATCCCAGTCTCCTCATGTGCTACCTCATGTGAAAAAGCGCTGGATATTAAAATTAAAAATAGTTGGCCTAGGTCTAGGCTGTTGTCGACCTAGTGTTCCTTAATCCGATGTAAGTGACAATTCTGGAGTCATTACCATATAACCGTTATTGGAATTAGCATATTGCACATATAGTTATGCATGGCTGAACACTTGTAACACTCTGTTTCTGGCCTGGCAAGACCGGAATAATCTCAAAGTGACTGGTTGTTTGTTACCACAAGTAGCTTAACACAGCAGGCTTCTTTGTACATACAAATCTCTTTCATTTCTTTCAAATGCAGTTTATGAAAAATTATCGTATACACTATTACGCGACTTATATCTTTACTGTAGGATTTAAATGCTAAAAACAATGCTTCAAAAGTTGTCATTCTCCTTCTTTGTCCTCTCCGTGATCGCAAGTGCAGGTGAGTGGTCAAGTGGCATTTTTATTATCGCACAACAGGGAACTACATGGCGTAAAGAAGGGAAGATTGTTGTCGTTTCACGCGCGCTAATCATTCGTTGTCAACCAACTTTTCAGCACTTGTACACGCGCAAAAATATTTATAGAGGGAACATTTTTACGGTTTGGTATTGAGTTTATTGTTTGTTAAGTTTCTCCACTCATTGGTGAGCGGATTTCCCAGCATGCTATTGCCCCAATGGACAAGTTGCATGTTAGACTAAATTTTAATCTAAGTAAAGAGAAGGGAATCAAACACCACAGCTAAAAAGAACATAATGGAATTAGTAAAATTGCAAAATTTGGTTGCGAAATGTTGTAAAGCTTGGAAAATATAGCCTCGCAAAGTTTGCAAATTTTGTATATGTTTGTATTACGTGCGGAAATTGTTACCATTTAAATGGTAACAATTTCCGCACGTAATACTTACATATACAAAATATGCAAACTTCGGAAGGCTATATTTTTCGTATTATAGTTACAATATTTCGTAACCAAATTTTGCAATTTTACTAACTTTTATAAGTTCTTTACGGGAATTTACTTTTTTTTGCCTGGATCAAAAATGAGTCTAACATGCAAGTTGTCTATTGATAACATCCTTATTCGAGAAGATGCGAAAGTCTAACCATTTACTGATTTCAATGTAAACGTAGCTCTTTCTCCTTAGTTATTTTAAGACCTTGTGTCGACCAAGGATTGCACCCGGGTCTCCCTAATTGACTTTGATTGTTTAAACTTTCAAAGTTGAAAGTTATAAACGTAATAATGACTAATAATTGCACCATTTTTCAGCTGCATCTGAGCAAAAGTGGGATTATCATTCAGCCGAGTACGGTATGTCGATCTTCGTTTACATTACGACTGCTGGTGTTTATTGGTTGTGTCATGAAATGCCATTTATTTAACCTGCTGTTTTAGTTTATGTATTTCTGCACGTCTGTTTATTTCAAAACTTCAGAGGAGACAACCCCTATAGTGACCCACACAAAATTTCTGAAGAAACATTTCCAAATTTGCAAACAAGTTGTTGGAAAGTTTGCTTTGAGTTTTAGCTTAACCTAGGGACCGGTCATTATTTATGGAAGGCGGGGGAGGGGAAAAATAAGAGGGGGGCATATGTATAAATAAATTACTAGAGGGGGGGCAAAGTTTTTTTCAGGATTTTCTCTTGGGTCCGTTTTTGCAGAGAAGATTGAGTTTAGCTGAACAGTTGGGGTGGCTGCACCCCCCCCCTTTCAATAAATGTAGTTGAGATGCAATGTGTTAAAGCAGGGGCACTAAGGGACACTATAAACTGGTTAAAGATGGTGAATGCGTAGTTTTTCTTGTGTTGTGAGATGAATTCCAGCCATTTTCGGGTTTCCGACTGAAAACTAATTTCCACACGTCACGAATTTAACTCAAACAACTTCATTTTTACTGCACCGAAACTTTGGTGAGAAGATTGAGTTTCAAAACTCAATTCAAGATTGAGTTTTTTACGGCCCTAAAAAATCCCTGGAAAAATCTCTGGGGCTATTAAATTTTTTCAAGAAAATGAGGGGGCAGGGTTGCCATTAAATTTGAAGGAATTTGCTTAATAAATCATGGTCACTGATATGAAATAGTCTGGATTTATGAGTGTCTTTTGTGTACTCTATGCAAATCAGTTTTTACCGATTGCAGAGATAAATTGACAATGTATTATTACATCAGCTATCTTGACATGGTTACAATCGCCCAGACCAAATGGAAATCTGATTTTAGTGTTATATATAAAAATACTCCTCTTTTAATTACGATTTTCTGCAAACATATATTTTTGGTCGACGTTAATATCTTATCAGTTCCATATTATTATTTAATAATTAATTATAACTTCAGATCATATGAGAAGATTGTTTCGAGTTTTACATTACTAAAAAACACCAGGGTTTTCTCCATGTATGCTGCACAAGTTTCCTCCTGTAGTAACACTGGATCAATTTGAGAGGACTCCTACTGGACCTCTAGGAAGAACAGTTTAGAACTGATGGAGCTATCCAGTATAAATAAAGTTAGTTTAGTTTAGGTTTCCTCCTGTAGTAACACTGGATCAATTTGAGAGGACTCTTACTGGACCTCTAGGAAGAACAGTTTAGAACTGATGGAACTATCCAGTATAAATAAAGTTAGTTTAGTTTAGGTTTCCTCCTGTAGTAACACTGGATCAATTTGAGAGGACTCTTACTGGACCTCTAGGAAGAACAGTTTAGAACTGATGGAGCTATCCAGTATAAATAAAGTTAGTTTAGTTTAGGTTTCCTCCTGTAGTAACACTGGATCAATTTGAGAGGACTCTTACTGGACCTCTAGGAAGAACAGTTTAGAACTGATGGAGCTATCCAGTATAAATAAAGTTAGTTTAGTTTAGGTTTCCTCCTGTAGTAACACTGGTTGAATACGAGATGATCCGTACGGAACCTCTAGGAAGAATAGTTTATACAGTATAAGGTTGGGTTAGTACATACTTTAATCAAGCACACTTCGACGAAAGCGTACCACCCAAAGAGAATCCACGCAATCAAAGAAACTTCAATAGTGTAGAACCTAAAGTAACGATAAGAAAAGAATGAGTTAAAGGCTAAACGCAATTCGTTGCGAAATTGAGGGATTGTATCTCTTACTTTAGGTGTCAATACATGGCCAAAGCACTTCCCAACGTGCGGAGGAACTAGGCAATCGCCAATAAACATCAACAACCCAATGTACAGCTGCTTAGGAAATATCTGGTTCGCCAACTATGGTGCGATCCCATCAAACGTGCAAATAAAAGCAACAAATAACGGTCATAGCTACAGCGTATCATTCACTGGCTACACAGACCGTTCTGTCCCGAAAATCGCAAACGGAGGCTTGCCTGGAGTTTTCAAACTGGTGGGATTTCATTTTCATTGGGGGAGTGATGTTAGCCAGGGATCTGAACATCGCCTAAACAACATGGCATTCCCAGCTGAGGTGGGTATAGGTGCACCATCTATGAACTTTGCTGAATTTAGTGCTGTTGCAGAATTTGAATTAATAGTGGACTTTTATGGAGAACAATCTGATATTATTCTTTTCGTTTCCAGTTACATTTGGTGCATCTCAATACGAAATATTCCAGCGTTCCTGAAGGCGTGAAGCATGCTGATGGTCTGGCTGTTCTTAGTGTGCTTCTTAGGGTAGGAAGTTCAATCTAATTAGCATAATATTCGTCAGCAACTCAAAGTCTAAGGTGGTATAGCTTTGTCTCAAGTTCGATGCTTAGACATCAAATTCTGATCATTTCTACTGTATAATTTACTTTCCGACTATTTTGATTAATTGACCTTGCCCATTCGCAAACATTATTTATGATTTATGGTTTGGGATATTTCAGATCCGTCAGAGCACCTAGTCACCAGAATCACCAACTTTATTTATTATGATTTTTTTATGAACCGGCATGTTTTATGTTTTTAGGATCCCAGTCAACCTACCTGTTAGGGGCCCTAACGGAGCAATAACTGCTTTAATTGTTTGGCTACGTTTTATCTATAAATAAATAAATAAATAAATAAATACATTTTCTTTACAGCGAGGACGGCACAACAACAACAATTACAATTTTCTAAATCGCGCGGCACAACAAGTCCCCTACCCAGGTATGTGAACAATAGCAAATTATAAACAAACAAACAATAACAAGTCAAAACCACTAAACAAACAGCAAGCAAGCAAGCAAATTCCATGTTGGAGGAACGCCAACAAAAGAATATCATTAGCAGCTATTGTCTTATAAATCTCAAAAGATTGATCGCAAACCAGCAATTATGATCCGGACATTTCTTTTCATTTAGACAATACAACAAAGATTAATATCTCCTCATTAGCGGGTTTACTCCCATGTCATAAATCATTCTATCGCTACCAAGGATCATTGACCACCCCTGAATGTGAACAAGTTGTCACGTGGACTGTATTTGCCAACACTGTTGAAATCTCTGAAGCACAGGTAACCAGCACGTTATATTGTGTGAAACTAATCTCAAAAGTGGTGGTTCAGTGTTAGAGATATCGTTTTCAGATAGTTCAGACACAAACCACGGCAGTTTATTGAAGAATACTACCCTACACTGGTAGTTCAGACACAAACCATGACATCTTATTGTAGAATACTACCTAACCCCACGTTTTATGTTTCTGTTCCAGCTGAACGCCCTACGTGGAATGAAATATCGTGATCCAGTGAACCAACAGTTGAAACAGCTGGTGAATAACTACAGACCCACTCAGCCACTAAATGGTCGCAGGGTGCTGGCTAACTTTAGAAGCAATAGCTGTCCTGGCCATCACGGCGGGGGACACCATGGCCGACACGGCGGGGGACACCATGGCCGACACGGCGGGCGACACCATGGCCGACACGGCGGGCGACACCATGGCCGACACGGCGGGCGACACCATGGCCGACACGGGGGGCGACACCATGGCCGACACGGAGGGCGACACCATGGCCGACACGGGGGGCGACACCATGACCGACACGGCGGGCGGCACCATGGCCAACACGGAGGGCGACACCATGGCTTCGGAAAATAATTCTATATTCCTTGCAAGCTTGTTACTGGTGTTACTGGTTTATTTTCTTAATTTCAACAATAATTTGTAAAATTTAATATGCACCCATAATTCATATTATCGTTGTATTTAGCTTAGAAATTGAAAAATAAATGCACAACAGAATCGACTAAATATCAGACTTTATAGACCAACACAAGAGTGAATCAATTAGTAAGTTAGTTAATTAGTTAGTTATCCACTTAATTGGTTAATTAACTAGCGAAATGGTTGTTCATTACATGGTTAATTGCTACTTAGTTGTAAGCTGTTGTAGCAATCAGTTAGCTAATTGTTACTTATTTGCAGCTAAAAAAGCACACACACACACGAAGTGGAAACTTCAAATAAACGCTTTAATATCAATTGTTAAAGATGTAGTACGGTCCGTCGTGCGCATGCGTGTAATATAAACAGTTTACCAAGGTTGTATGATCGGTTATTTGTTTTTAAAAAGTATGATAATGCAGCCTTGATAATTTGTTTCACTCTCGAAGTAGGAACATATATATATATTGTCACCTCTTTGCACTAAGTTCATTATTTGGATACAAAATTGCCAACAAGGCCACATATAATAAATTCCTTGATTCTCATCACCACCCGAGTGTATTTTAAGAGCCTCGTGAATATTTTTTATATTCCGTTATACAATATAAATGCACCGCCCGACAAAATATTTCGACAAAGTTATATTTTAAATTGGGTTTTCAGTGTCATTTTTTAAACAGCAGCGAACTTCAAATAAACAGAACCTCGAAAGAAATTTCATTGCAATTTAAAGGGCTTTGTACGTCAGTTTCAAAATTGTGTTCGGCTTTTTTCCAATTTTGGATATTTTAATAATAAGGGCAATAAGGAACAATTCACTCAAACGATTTAGAAATGTATTGAAGTCGTCAAAGAAATCACTCAGCGGAATGACGAAATAAACAAAAATTTCCGAACACAATCTTTTAGAACAACTATTTTACTGTATAAAAATGATATTTTCATAAATATATCTTAAAACCAGCAGGAAAACAACTTTTGAAAGCGCAAAGATACCAGCAATTCCTGAATAATTCTTACATTATTTTATTGTTTGTCAATTTTACAACTTTACCATATTTTGCATGCACTGGCGAGCATTTGGTGAAAATTTGATGAAAATCGGACTGATATTGAGCGCGCAGTAGCGACTTTCCGCAAAACGCCAAAAAGGGTGCACGTGACCTGCAACCTTAAACTCCCTATAGTCCATGAAGATACGTTGGAGATGACACATTGAGTCGAAATTACATCACACATGGAGTTGAAAAGAATATTCATGAATGCATAAAGAAGACCAAGCCTGGTATTAAAGCCATGTCTATAAACTTATAATATCGTTGTGTGATCTGCTTGTCAACATTTCTCCCATAAGTTCTACACGGCCCTTGGAAAACCAGCACTGTGACTGAATCAGGCTACCGTGTGTAAAGAATTTAAATTAAATTCAAACACTCATTAATAATTCATAAGCTTATTGACGAATCATGTCAACCATAATATGTCACGTGCAGTGGCTTTAAACCTGATAAAACACTCCTAATTGGTATTCTTTATATAAAGAATACTAATAAGGCAGTATCTATTGTAGTCGTGTCCTCATTAGTATTCTTTATATAAAGAATACTAACAAGGCAGTAAATCTATTGAATTTGTAGTCGTGTTTGAAGCCGTTTAATAAACTCGCAGGTCGTGTTTTATTAGGTCTAAAGCCACTCGCGCTGCGCGCTCGTGGCTTTAAACCTAATAAAACACTCCTGCTCGTTTATTAAACAGTACATTAAAGACTAACGTAATTGCATTTACCTCCCAGCGCAACTAATTTTAGAGAGAAATTATTTCTAAATTAATCCTTTAAAAGCGTCTGTGGAGAAAGGGATGTGCGCAGTGGTCAATGCAGCGTAAAAAAATGAAAATTTTAACAATTTGACATTGACTTTCATTTTTAAAGTCTGACGCCCACAAATCATGCGTGGGTGAGGTGAAACTCACAACATAATATAAAATTGGTGCCTTCAGTGGTCAGATGCAGTCGGGGTTACAGGTTGCTTTCCTGAAGAAAGAACGGTGAACAGTTCAGCGCGCTTTATATTTGGATTGATTCGATCAGGTATGTCATTGTTGAAATGTAATTTCTTATTTGCTTAAACTTGTGCCATAAGATAATACTGGTTCGCGTTAATATGTACTGACAAGGGAATTTATGAATTCAAATAAACAAGATTTAATTGAAAAGCTATCTTTGCAACGACATCGCGTTCTTGCAAGGTTCAATTGCGCATCTCGAAATGACGCAGCGTCGAATGAGAATTGCAGTTGAATGATGACAAGTATAGCTCCTGGATGAAATCTTTATACGATTACGAGTAGCATTTCCGCAGCGCAAATTTACGCATGCATATGATCAAACGCGCTTTACATCAAGTATTATACGCTTATCTAATTCCTTACTTAGCCTAGACTATTTTATCTTTAGAACAATTGTGATACTACTTTCTTAACTAACAGCGTTTATCCTAACCCACCCTGTCAACTTTCCCTGTGGGAGGAAACCGGATCGAGCACCCGGAGAAATCCCACGACTTTCGGCAGAGCGTTGACTTTTTTGTGTGGTTAAAGTATTTCTCCCTTACAATGGACCATTTGCATTATAGACTAAATTTTGATCTAGACAAATATTTCGTCACAGCTTGAAAGAGCATCACAAAATTAGTAATATTCCAAAGTTTCGTTGCGAAATGTTGTAAAATGCGGATAATATAGCCATGCGAAGTTTGCCGTTTTTCAGTCATTTTGTATTACGCACGGGAAATTGACAGCCCAATCGGGTGTTGGGGCATCAATTTCCCCAGCCTAGTTCCTAGTCGTTCTGCAGGGGCAACGAAAAACGAACCGTCGATCGATAAAACTAGCTTAGGTATGACGTCAGTTAGTTGTGACGTCACCGCTACCCCTCTCCCACCACAATTACCCCTTCGTACCCCTATAAACCAAGCATAGCAAGCGCGCGAGAGAGCCTATGGCTAGGCTGCAATTTCCCGTTTGTAATCTAAAATGACTGAAAATTGCAAATTTCGCAAGGCTATATTATCCGCATTTTACAACATTTCGCAACGAAACTTTGAAATATTACTAATTTTGTGATGCTCTTTCAAGCTGTGATGAAATTTTTGTCTAGATCAAAATTTAGTCTATAATGCAAATGGTCCATTACATTTCTGCGGGTAGTATCCGCCCCCCAATTCTAGTGAAAGAAAAATGCTCAGGTTTGTAAAGATTTTTTAAACAGTCTTCATAGAGCTGTGCGGTTCCAAAAAATTTATCTCGGTTCCGGTTTTTTTGAAACAGGAAAACCTCGGTTCGGTTATTTTCAAAAACGAAGAACAGTGCAAATATGAACTCAATTATGTATGTTTCGAGCAATTTTACTATATAGATGAATTTATGTCTTTGTAAGTTTGTATAGATCTCTGAATATTTTAAAAGAACAATTGGAATTTATTTATGAACATGAAATATTTATTTTTCAAAAAAATTTAAAGCAAGTGCACAACAATAACTATCACAACTAAAATATCAACTATTTGAGCACTTAGTACAGTGCATATTATGCACAAAGAGCACAATCTTGTTATTTTCCAAACATTTCAACATGCAATCAGGTGGGTGTTTCGTGGGCGTTAAACGGGAAATGAAAACCGAAACTACCATTTACGTTCATAATTATAGAACGAAATGTTTTACAATGGTGGTGTGGACGTTTTCTAAATTTTTCATGCATTCAAACGAATCCTGTTGACGCATTTCAATTTATTCAACCCTTTCCATTGTTGCATTAATTTTATACTGTTCTTATTGCAAACAAAATGAGATAATATACATGTTTGTGGTGTCTTGGTGCATGAGGTGATATTCCCATTACAGTTTTTAAAATTAAGAAGTTCACATGATGAATTGTTGAGCTAGTGTTGCATCCGCTGTAAATGATAATTCTGAAGTATTTCATATAACCGTTTTCGGAGTTAGCATTGCACCTATATAGTTATGCATGACTAAACACTTGAATAACAAATAACAGCTTTGTTTCTGGCCTTGCAAGACCGGAACAACTTCAAACTGACTGGCTGTTTCTTACCAACACAAAAATCTCTTTCATTTCGTTCAAATGTTTATGAAAAATTCTTTTATACATTATTATGTGACCTATATCTTTATTGTAGATTAAATACCAAACACAATGCTTCAAAAGTTGTTATTCTTGCTCTTTGTTCCCTCCGTGATCGGAAGTACAACAGGTAAGTTGGCGATAGTGGCGTAGCCAGGGCCATATTTTTGGAAGGGCAAAGCGAAAACCAAAGGCGTGAGAGGTGGTCTGGGCATGTTCCCTCTTAAAATCTGGAGTCCCTGATGAAGAACATCAAAGACATTTATCGGATCTCAAAAACGTACCTTTTCCCTGACATTTGTTTTCGGAAATAAATTAATTGGAAAAGTCACCTTGGAAAACTGGAGGGGTCCGTGTAATCTTATTTCCTCTCTATGATGCTGGGAGGAAAAAAAACAATTTTGATCGGAAATGTTGCACTTAGGATTTTTTTGTTGCGATTAGCGTCGCCCCCCTATGATACGCCACTGCTTACGATTCTGCGAGTTGAAACCCAACTTCTTGCGATTCTGCTCGACCAACAAACATATTTTAAGTGAACGTATTAATGTTGAGGGTAGTTGAAAACGATGGCGCTTTTCTGAGTGGTAATTGTGTCGGAGAAGATAGATATTTCAATTTTAGCACTCTACTTGAAAAAAGCACCGTTATAGTTGCACTATAGTTTGTAATTGCAGTGACACCAAGCGCATCGCAAAACAAAGCTCTAAGATTGTAAAGATATCACTTTATCAGCTATATAACTAAATCAGCATGCCGTTTAGACAAAATAAATTTAAGACAAAACTGGCAGGGAATACCTTTTCCTCAATATGAACTTCGCATACCGAAAATTATTTAATAAAGGTCTCGGTACCTTGTGTGTAGACCTGGTAACTAGTGTGTTGCTATGACAACTGCATAAACGTTCAAAATGTGTGCCTAGGTGCACTTACCAACTGTGCCAAATTTGATCTTGTATTTTTCATTCCCCCTCCACTGTTATAGTCAGTGGTTAAATACTTCATTTATACACTGGGTAACTCCATCAGTGTTCTCCCAGAAATCCAATAAAGGTCATCACTTAAAGGTGCTCTACAGTCCGTATGTAAACAAAGCCTTTGTTTACATTTTTGTGTCCAAAATATTGAGCTTTATTCGACAACTATTTATATTTTCAAGCTTCTAGAGTATAATAAATGATCAAGAAACAATAATCAGGCTTTTCAAGAACCCAAAACATAGTTAAACTGTTTGTATCATAAAAAGTGGGCTCCTTTGTGCACATGCGCAGATCGGACTGTAGATCACCTTTAATGTTTTAGTGAAACCTAAACTAACTTAAGCTCGCGGTTAATATCGATGTTGACACTGGATAGCTAGCTCTTTCAGTGCTAAACTACTTTTCTCACCGATAGTGGTTCAGTTTTACAACAGTAGAAAATGAAAACCGCTAATACCAACTTTATAGTTCTGATACTGCATAGCTGGAACTCTGCAGGAACTCTGCAAGAACTCCCACTCCCATCAGAGGTACAGGAATGTACAGATAAAAGGCACTTGCCATTTTGGAACAAAAACACCCTATTTCACGTAGATAGTTGTATTCAAATTCGTGAACATTTATTTTCGTGATTCGCGAGAAGCGTAGATGTTAACCAGGTCCTACAAGGTCAAGGATCTTTTTGTGGTTTATTACAATAGTATCAAGACAACGAAATATCTAAATTAAGCAAAATACAATTATCGGGAAACGCAACATGCGTGATAACGAATATCTTTTTATCTCCAAATTACGGGAATTATCAGTAATTAATTTTAAAATGCTTTTAGCTTTTAGCAATAGATTAAAGTGTATAATTGCTTATAGCAGACAAGCTGTCTGTGTCTTTACAACATCTCTCCTTGGGAGACCGAGTTCAAATGATTTTAAAAATAACCTCTTTATTCTAAATCATCGACTTTTTATCTAGATTATGCGACGGCCAGAGTTGGAAAATAGTAATGTGAATTATGGCTTTCAATTTTCAAATTGCAAAATATATAAATGATGTCATTCAAATTCGGCTTCTTGCTCCTATTTCCTACTGACTATAGTTTACAGTGGCATTGCAAGAGCCCTAGAGAGTTTTTTTTAGGGGGGAGGAGGCGAAGCGAGAGCGTGATACCGGCTGAGGCTCCCCCTGAGAAAACTTGACTTCCCGCGAATGCGATTTGGAGCATTTTGGGGGTGAAATTTTACCAGATATTTCTCCTCAGATCTAAATGAATTGCATGGAAGTCACCTTGGAAAACTAGAGGATAGGGTCCGTGTCATTTCCAGTCTGTGTGTGATGCTGTGGGGAGAAAATCCCAATGTGATTTTGATCGGAAATTTTGCATTTAGACAAGCCTAGGTTCTGTGAAACGCCATTTTTGCAATACTTTTCATGAGATACAGAATAAATTTCAGCAGAAATATTCTTGCTATGGTAATGACATACATGACATTTAACAGTTGAAAATATAAACTAAATCCATTCTCTTCTTGGAATCATATAAACAAACGCTTTAACGAGATTTTACACATCAAGCTCCTCTAGTAAATCGTCGTCCTAAATCAAGACCAACCTCGTTCCCAGGGTCTCACCTCCGCTTTTTTTTGGGGGGGGGGCGTGGCGGAGGGGAGACCCTGTAAAGCAGGTTGGATCAAGACTTAGTCAGTTTTAGCTTTGAGAATGTAACGTGCATCCCCCCTCCCAATTTCTCTACGGATTTATACTTTTTGAGAGAATGGTTTTTGTGGTAATTGGGGGGCGATAAGAGTGGCGTAAGAAAGGAACCATTTGTATCGAGTTTGACGTACACTAATCATCATTCGTTGCCAAACAACTTTAGGCACTCGTACACGCAAATATATTTATAGGGAGAAAATTTTTATGGCTTGGCATCGACTTTAATTGTTTAAACTTTTAAAGTTTTTCCGATTCCCAGGTTATTCCCCATTTTAAAGATAGCCGCCCATATTGTTTTATAAATGTAATAATGACTAATAATTGCACAATTTTCCAGCTACATCTGAGCAAAAGTGGGATTATCATTCAGCTAAATACGGTATGTAAATCTTCGTTCACATTACGACTGCTGATGATCATGATGGCCAATCATCATGAAACGTCGACTCATCAGATACTGGATCAATAAGAGATTACCCTTACTGGACCTCTAGCGAGAACAGTTTAGAACTGATAGAGCTATCCAGTATAAATGAAGTTAGTTTAGTTTACGTTTCCCCCTGTAGTAACACTGGATCAATAAAGCCGGTTTTCCACTTCGCCCGTAAGGCGTACCGAAACGTACTGGTGAGCATGCGCAGATTGAAAACAGGTTTATAAATCCACGTACTTCCGGGTGTATTCGCGTATCAAAATAAAAAGTTCGTCACAAGTCAACTTTTTGGCGTACTACGGAAGTACTAACCAATCATCATTCACGAAATTTTGAAATTTAAAAACGTTTTTGATACGTTTTGGTACGGCACGCTTGAAGTGGAAAACTGGCTTAAGAGATGATCCTAACTGAACCTCTAGGAAAAACATTTCAGTGGAACTGATAGAGCTATCCAGTATACATAAAGTTAGTTTAGTGTAGGTTTCTTCGTGTAGTAACTTACTGGACCTCTGCATGGGAAGGACAGTTTAGGGATTGGCATAGCTATCCAGTATAAATAGAGTTAGTTTGGTACATACTTTGATTAAGCATACTTCGATGAAAGTGTATCCATGCAAAGATAATCCACGCAATCAAAGAAACTTCAATACTGTAGAACCTAAAGTATCGATAAGGAAAGAATGAGTTAAAGGTTAAACGCAATTCGTTGTGAAATTGAGGGATTGTATCTCTTACTTTAGGTGTCAATACATGGCCAACGAACTTTCCAACGTGCGGAGGAACTAGGCAATCTCCAATAAACATCATCAACCCAACGTACAGCAACTTAGGATATATCAAGTTCACCAACTATGGTAAAATCCCACCAAACGTGAAAATAACTGCAGAAAATAACGGTCACAGTTACAAGGTATCATTCAGTTGCTACACAGACGACAATTCAATCCCGACAATTGAAAACGGAGGCTTGCCTGGAGTTTTCAAACTGGCGGAATTTCATTTTCATTGGGGGAGTAATGTTTGCCAGGGATCTGAACATCGCGTAAACAACATGGCTTTTCCAGCTGAGGTTGGTATAGGTGTAACATCTATCAGTGAACTTTAAGCTGAATTTAATACTATTTTAGAATTTGAATTTATACTGGACCTTTATAGACAACAATCCGATATTAATCTTTTCATTTCCAGTTGCATTTGGTGCATACAAAATATTCCAGCGTTCATGAAGGCAAGAAGCATCCTGATGGTCTGGCAGTTCTTAGCGTGCTTCTTAAGGTAGGAAATTTATATTCAGTCAATTTAATTAACATAATATACGACATTATAAGAAAGACTCAACCAGTCTGTGTCCAAGGTTGTATAAGCTTTGTCTCAAGTTCGATGCTTAGATATTACATTCCCATAAATTCTACTGTATAATTTACTGTATAAATTCTACTGTAATTATTTCGATTAAATAAATTTTCTTCACAGGAAGGACACAACAACGATAACGACAATTACAATTTTTTAAATCTCGCGGCACAAGTCACCAAGCCAGGAGGTATGTACAACAAACAAACAAACAAACAAACAAACAAACAAACAAACAAACAAACAAACAAACAAACAAACAAACAAACAAACAAACAAACAAACAAACAAACAAACAAACAAACAAACAAACATACAAACAAACATACAAACGAACGAACGAACGAACGAACGAACAAACGAACAAACGAACAAACAAACAACATGCCATCAAAATATTTCTGACAATCCAACCTCTTGTTAGGGACCCCACTTTAATACACATAGACAGGTCTAAAAATGTATACAAATTTGCGTTCGAATACTTCATCTACAAAAAGTCATCTACTATTAATAAAACAGACACCATGTTCCGACAATACATAATTCTCATCATTAGAAAATTTATAAAACTGATACCTTTCTAATTTGAACACTGCTATGTCCCTTCATTCTTTGCATTCTTCGTTTGCACTTGACGTCATGGGGGCCATGTTGGAGGAACGCTATTAAACAAAAGAATATCATTAGCAGCTGTTGTCTTTGTCATCCCAAGGGCTGATCGCAAACCAGCATAGTTAATAGAATAGATGTTTTGGAAACTCATTAGAATAATGACAACTCATTATCTATGCTGGTCAACGTTTATTCATAAATCTGGTCGTTCACCGTCACGTGCGTATTGTATTTTTGCCCAACTAACCAATGGCAATGTCTTAGGAAAGTCACCTATCCGTGACTCGAACAATAGGGAAATTGGAAATTGCTATTGGTGGATTTGATAAAAATACAATACACACGTGACGGTGAACGACCAGATTTATGAATAAACGTTGACTAACATAGAGGACTTATATTGTTATTCTAATGAATTTCCAAAACATCTATTCTGTTAACTATGAAACCAGCGATCATGATCATGACATTTCTTTTCATTTAGACACATCAGACATTGCTGGCTTCTCATTAGCGGGTTTACTCCCCAATGATAAATCATTCTATCGCTACCAAGGATCATTGACCACCCCTGGATGTGAAGAAGTGGTCACATGGACTGTATTTGCTAAAACTGTTGAAATCTCTGAAGCACAGGTAACCATGCACGTTATATCGTGTGAATCTGTTAATTGAAAACTTATATTTTATTAACTCCAACTGTGGTGGTTCAGTGTTAGAAATATCATTTTCAGGTAGTTGACACACAAATCATGGCAGGTTAATGAGCTTATTGTAAAAGTACTACCTAACTTGGACCTCCACGTCTGAGGTATTATTTTCAGGTAATTCAGACAAGAGCTGCTCCCATCGGTTAATTTTCGTAATCCATTAATCGTTGTCAACAATCGATTAATCGTATTGATAATTAGTTTAAATATGAAAGACCCATGGTGGTTTAACATGTTGCTAAATTGCAATTTAACTTTACTAAATTTTTTGGGGTTTCACCAGTCAGTATAAACATTTTAAATCTGCATGCGTTTAAAATGAACGTTGATCACAATTATAGATTGCGCACGTTCTCGCGCTCTTACACTTCATACAAGAGACATGAAAAGACAGGAACGATATTTGTTTAGGCCCTTATCTTTGACACTTCTTTGACACAAGTAAATTTGCAAGACTCAACCTCTTAATGGTAATTGGTTTATGTCCGCACGCCGCAATGTTAGACGCAAATGGTAATAAAGTCTTCTAGTGAGTGAAATTGATGTTTGACCCACAATGTTTTGAACAGGGACGCCGGAATTGGGGGGGCAGGAGGGGCCGCCGCCCCCGCTGCCCTTTGGCCTTTACCAGGAGCGGCAAGGGAGGCAAAGGTGCCCTTTGAATTTAAAGGATTGCCTTGGCGAAATAGCGAATTGTCAGAAATGTTAGTGCGATTCCGTTACGAATTTGCTTCAGAAAACGCAAGAAATGCAGTCATCGAGCTTCAAGAATAGCACAATCGCCTGGCGGAGAACCCCCTCACACCCCTGGCATCCAATAAATAGAAAACATGATTAGGAAAAGTTCAACTCCCGATGTTTTGCAAACATCTCTTAGTATATATCAATTCAAAAGTGCCCTTTCACGAAAATCTGCCCCCCTTTCATTCACATCGTTCCAGCGTCTCTGGTTTTGAATCAATTTGTCATTTAATGTTTCAATCACAATCTTGTCGCAATTTTTTAATCCGGAAAGAAATTTTAAAACTCATTCCCGCATCACGCTGTGCGGTGTTATAGACAATCCGATTACTGTTAAGCATAATCGATTGTGGAAAAATAATCGATTAATTGGAAGCAGCTGTAGTTGAGATTTCTTTTTCAGGTAGTTCAGACACAATGCGCGACAGCTTATTGTAGACTGAACCACCACGTTTGAGATATCTTTTTCAGGTAGTTCAGACACAAACTACGGCAGCTTATTGTAGAATACTACCTACACTGGACCACCATGTTTGAGATATCTTTTTCTGATAGTTCAGACACAAACCATGACATCTTATTGTAGAATACTACCTAACCCCACGTTTTTATGTTCCTTTTCCAGCTGAACGCACTACGTGGTATGAAATATTGTGATCCAGTTAACCCTGACCGGTTGAAATGGCTGGTGGATAACTACAGACCCACTCAGCCACTAAAAGGTCGCAGTGTGCAGGCTAACTTTAGAAGCAATGGCTGCGGGCAACACTATGGCCATGACGGTGGGCTATGACGCATTTTCCATGTCAAAAATAACATTGTGTGTGCAGATTACCTAATGAGCATTGCACACACGATGATCACTTGTACACCTATTAATAATCACTTGCACACCTAATAATGTATGTAGCTACTTTATGTGACCCCTATTATAGTACTAGTGCATCACATAATGTATATCCGTAGATCTCCTTAGACTTCCTTAGCGATCCTTAGACCTCCCTACACCTCCGTAGGCCTCCATAACCATCCTTAGATCTCCCGACCTTAGACTTCCTTACACCTCCGTAGCCATCCTTAGGCCACCTATATGCATGTCTCCTTAGATCTCCTCAGTGTCCTCACACATTCTTAGCCAATAGCCATCCCTATACATCCGCAGCTTCCTTCGACCTCCTTGGGCCTCACCTTAGAGTTCCCTACTTCTCCTTACTTCTTCCGTCTCAAAATTTCGAAACTTCTCTATATGAGAGTAACCCGAAAAATGAGGGTAAGGAGGTAAGAAAAAAACGCGAAAAACATGTCACGTGCAGTGGCTTTAAACCTGATAAACACTCCTAATTAGTATTCTTTATATATAAAGAATACTAATAAGGCAGTATCTATTGTAGTCGTGTCCTAGGCCTCATTAGTATTCTTTACATAAAGAATACTAATAATAGTCCGTGTGTTGTGACCCGATATCGTTCACTTTCATTAAGCATGTCTTAGAACTGAAATATTTTTACGGGAACTAACACTTTCGAACACGCTGAGTTCAAATCCGAAAAGTTCCCACTCCGTAGACCCGCAGTTTTTTC
>CACRXK020003790.1:15574-26482 GCA_902702795.2 Paramuricea clavata | reverse complement strand
TCTGACAAAATTATGTCTAGTGATTTTTATGTGTGTGTGAAGGTGAGGGAGTTCTAACGAGCAAATACTTACGTCAACAATCTGCAGGAACAAATTGGTTTTCTTATCTTTTAGAATACGAGGTAGCAGTTTCAAGGCAGCAGTTTCAAGGCGGCAGTTTCTTTCATCTTCTTTATGCCTTTTGTAAGTTAGAAAAAACATGGCAATGTAAGAGTGTGTGTATGCGGTAAAATTTTTAAAACCGCAAAGTTCATGACATGCATGCATGCATGGCCTTTAGGTTGACGGGTGCAGGATTTTTAATGCAAATTTATGATTTGACAAATGTCCAACCGGTTTTATTATTTTTGTCACATATTTCAATATTCCCATTATCCTTAGTCTCTTACGAATAGAGTATTTATGTGTGAACATATGCAACTTACTCTCCGAAGTGTCCTCTCCAGTGCTGTCGGACGACCAATGACACAAGGATTTTAAATTTGGAAATTGCGACGCATACTCAATAAGTTTGGTGGTCAGTCTGGTGAAGATTTCTATACCATCCACAATACCATCCTTCATTTTAGTGATCCTGTAGAACTCCCTTTTCAACTAGAACAGAAAGCTTCCAGCTTTAGTTACAGTATCTTGATCTGCTGTCCCAGGAAATTTCCCCCCGGAGGCCATATTTCCTAGGAAATTTGGGCCTTTCCTCAAAAACCTGGCCCCCTAGTTGTAGGATTGAACAAATATAAGTATAACTGATGAAAGTAAGTCTCTTATAAAGATATCTCTGAAAAATATATGTGGAAGACAATGATGGTAAAACAGGCATTTTATAACCTTGTAAACATAGACATTCAACAACTTGGACGTTTTAATCAGCGCTGAAATTCCTGTTGCGTGAGTACATCACTTGTGGTTACCTATACGATCTACATCCAAGTAATAAATTGACTGAATTCACAATCGAAACCATTCTGAAAAAATAATTGTTAATCATAATGTTCATTATCGGAATGCATTTTAACTGTTAGCTAGCAAACTAACTTTAAAATTTTAAGATTTCTAAACTTTATTTGATGCATTTTAAGACCCACGTTTCCAAAGGGGGCAAAATGTCCAGAGAGGGGGCCATATTTCCTAGGAAAATTTGGCCTGGGGCAAATTCAGAAATTTCTTGTTACACCAATAGTAAATCAGTCTTTCATTTATTACTTCCGCCAGGAGGTTATGTAATCATCTGGGTCTGTCTGTATGTGTGTGTATGTGTGTATGTATGAGTGTGTATGTGTGTTTGTCTGTCAGCACGATAACTCACGAAATACCCAACATATTCATACAAGTTTTTTTGAATGCATGTCCTATCGGCTAAGGAAGAGTTGATTAAAATTTGGTTGAATTTGGTTAAACATTGAACGAGAAATTAAAAAACGTTTGTCTTGCTTTTTCTGTCAATTAAAAAAACTTACTGAATGTGTAATTAGGACGTGTATAATTTATGCACCGGTATATACAGGGTATTTAAAAGGTATAGAAATAATGTAATTATAGTATCTTTTTTGATTGTATACAATTGGAAACTGCACTTCTACAAGGGAGGCTGCTCTAAAATCGTGTGCTTTAAATATATATTCTAATTTCTTAATAATTTTATATACACGCTGGCAATATTTTAGGTACGTTTTATATGTCGAATGCGACTAAGACAATAGTCAACAGATAATAATGAGATGATAAACCTCATTAAGCTTCAGCCTTAAACAGCCTTATCATCTATTGTCTTAGTTGTATTGCAGGCGACCGAAATTCAATAGACCCTTTTCATAAATGGCTGCCGATTTATGTGCATATAAATTGGCCCAACTAGCCTCATACTCGTGTTAAGATTTCAAAGGAATTTCTACCCAGAGACGAGGCTAGTTGGGCCAATTTATATGCGCATAAAAATTTTTAATCGGCAGCCATTTATGAAAAGGGTCTGTGTCTTAAGCCTGTTTTCCACTTCAACCGTATCGTAACATACCATATAATTTTCTTTTGTGTCGAAGTCATTAGTTCCACACTACCGCTCAGGAAACAAAGAAATACGCTACGTTTCAGTACGATACGGTTGAAGTGGAAAACAGGCTTAAAACAAGGCTTACGGAGTTACGCATCATTGCGTTCAGCAAAGTGCTAGGCTAGGCAAAGTGCTACAATCTTGGTCATAAACCGTAGGATGACGATAAATTTTTATGCATTTTTAAGGCCTCTCCCCTTCCCCCCCATTCAATGTTGCCGTTTCGTGTATATATATAATCTGACATACTGTACAGACGAAATTGTATATGTGTACTAGAAATGTGGGCTAGCAACATTGAATGGGGGAAGGTGTAATATGATTTTAAACCCCAAGTATATTAAAAAGTTGCGAATTTGTTTTGTTGTTCTACACACTTTTGGCCAAGATTGATCTTGGCCATAAACCGTAGGACGACGATAAATTTTTATGCATTTTTAAGGCCTCCCCCCTTCCCCCCCCCCATTCAATGTTGCCATTTTGTGTATATATATAATCTGTCATACTGTACAGACAACATTGTATATGTGTACTAGAAATGTGGACTAGCAACATTGAACAGGGGGAGGTGTAATATGATTTTAAACCCCAAGTATATTAACTCTTTCCTGTCACGACCCTATAAACGCAATACACTGCTGTAATACGACTTTGCAGATTCATATCTTCGGTTCGGTGCATGCTATGTAGATGAAAATATCACCATTCGATTCAGCGTGTCGAAATCTCCTAGTTCCTAACGATAGATTTAGTCGATGTCAACATTATCACAATTTATGGCCTTTGGAAGTCAAGCGAGATTGTATATTATCAAATTACGCAATTGTCTGAACAACAATGTAGACTGGCTGTACCTTTCGCCGAACATAACTTCGGCCGCTTCGGCCGTATCTTCTTTGTAATAGTCTTGTTCGAATCGCTATCAAAAACACTATTTAGAGTGTTATTTTCAAGATTGTATCATCAAATTTGAATCTTTTATTACCATATTTCCATTTCTGGTCTGACTGTGAGATAATCCCAACCGGAAGTATGACTTAAAAATGTCAAAACAATGCTACGCTTGTATCGCGTGACTCTGGAAATGCCAGAAATGGATTCTACAGGTCAAAGTGCACCGATACGTGTGAGTTTGACGTCATCCCAGCTAAAGCAAGCTCCTTATTGGCCAAGTATTACGTAATACAAGCACGTGCGAGTAAAACCCGATACCTTGAAAAATTCAAAATAAATATTTCTACTCGCCGTATTCATACGAAACTTTCTACACGAAAGCGCCTGAATACAAAGAGTATTTTACACATATAGCCTTCCAAAAAATGACGAAAAGTTTAGAAGATATTCAAGTTTTACTGTTTTTTCTCGTTTGAATGTTTGGCGAAGCGGTGAGTATAAATATATGATTGTTTCGGTTTGTGTAATGTTTTGATGGCACTTGACCCCCCGTTCGAAAGGTTATTTTGTGAGGATTTCAATGGTGGCATTTATTTAAAAGGGGGGTAAATACTCGCCGAGATATTTATTTTTGAAAAATTGAGTCGTAATGTAATGCGAAACCGGCTTGACGAGAAAGAGTTTAAAAAGTTGCGAATTTGTTTTGTCGTTCTACGAACTTTTGGCCAAGATTGATCTTGGCCATAAACCGTACGATGACGATAAATTTTTATGCATTTTTAAGGCCCCCCCCCCCCCATTCAATGTTGCTGTTTTGTGTATATATATGATCTGACATACTGTACAGACAAAATTGTATACGTGTACTAGAAATGTGGGCTAGCAACATTGAATGGGGGGAGTGGGGGGAGGTGTAATATGATTTTAATTAAACCCCAAGTATATTAAAAAGTTGCGAATTTGTTTTGTCGTTCTACGAACTTTTGGCCAAGATTGTAGATTACTTCAATACAGGGTATATATAAAAAAGGCAACCTCGGAATTTCCCAAGAAATCGATGCTGTCTTAAGGACAAAAGATTTTTGGTGCCTGAGAATTTAAAATAGCACAACTGTCAAAATTACTGCACACGCAAGTGCATAAAGAAAAATTTATGCATTTATTTAATGACACTTAATAAGTTTTTATTTTACAAGTACAGTACAACAACAGTAATATAATCTATTAGCAATTCGATTTCAATGGATCATTCCCCAATTAATCTAAATTTTGAACTCAACACGTTCAGACAAAAATTTGATCACAGCTTGAAAGAACATCACACAATTAGTAATATTCCAAAGTTTCATTGCAAAATGTTGTAAAATGCGGATAATATAGCCATGCGAAGTTTGCAATTTTCAGTCATTTTAGATTACAAACGGGAAATGGTTACCACTTCTGTGCGTAATACAAAATGACTGAAAATTACAAACTTCGCAAGGTTATATTATCTGCATTTTACAACATTTTGCAAAGAAAGTTTGGAATATTACTAATTTTGTGATGCTGTTTCAAGCTGTGATCAAATTTGTTTAGGCTAGCTAAGATCAAAATTTGGAAAAGTGGTATATAACCATTTCCCATTTGTAATCTAAAATGACTGAAAATTGCAAATTTCGCAAGGCTATATTATCCACATTTTGCAACGAAACTTTGGAATATTACTAATTTTGTCATGCTCTTTCATGCTGTATGTGATGGAATTTTGTCTAAATTTGTTGAGATCAAAATTTTGGTTAATTGGGGAATGGTCCATTCGCAGGGGCCTAAAATCTTTTGTGCTTAAGAATTGCAAAATGGATTTCTTAGGAAATTCCGAGTAACGGGCGGAGGTATGCAGTCTCTGAGTGCCCTCTAGTCGACTAAGTAATTATAGTGATGCAAGTAAGTTCTATGTTATTATTATTTTAATGTTTCAAATGAATAAAAGTTTGCTTCATTCTTTGCATTTTAAATTAGGTTATAAGTAGGTAAGTGCCTTTTGTGCCATCTTGTCAATATGCCCTTTTGTCAACAAGTCGCAACCCTTGCCTCCAGCAATTTCCGGTATCCCTACTTCTGACTTTAGCAATGCAACTAGTGGAGCACACTGTTTTCACTGCCTTTGTTACACAGTATGTGTGTATTTGCATTGTCGCAATTTTCTGCTGGAAGGTTTTTTTCAATTTACCTAGAATTGTTAGGACCACAAGAAGCACAGTACTCACTATTTTGGAATAGACTTATTGCCACTGCTTCTATCACACTTCTAACAAGCTAATTTTTTTCTTATATGGAGAAATTATGCTGTTTTTTTTATATAGGTTCACGTTTTTTACGTGTCTTTCCCAAAATGCAGCCAATATTTTTGTGGCTCTGATGTATGAACACAGGATATCGCATTTCCAACGTCCTAGATTTAAAAATTTCCCAGGGGAGGATACCCCCGAACCCCCTACAATGTGAGGTCTTGGGCATCAGTCAACCAAAGAGCTGGATCCGCCCATTAGAAAACTATCCATCATAGATTTTTTATATAACGTTTTTGCTTATAAAGAGTTTTAAGAGAGAACCATTTAGAGTTATGGTGTTCCACGTGATTAGCGTGTTTGAAAACAGCTAATAGCCGGGAAAAATGTCTCAGATATGTCGGCTTAAAAAATTTGCGCATTTAAGGAATTTATATTTTTTTACTATATTATATAGATCCTAACGCAAGAGATATTTGGGTGCATTATAACAGAAACGTATGCCGTAGGAATACCTATGTTATCTGAGGTAGGGAAAGAGATTTCTGAATTTTTCTGTATTACATGTTTATTGGGCCATTCCATTCAATACCACCCCATATGGACGAGTTTTTCTGTAGGGTGACCCCAGATGGGTTAAGGGGCAAATTTGCAAATTCCTGAGAGGTGTTTTATGTTGGCACTTTGATATTTTTCTCTTAGGGGTTAAAATTTTACTGACATGGTTCATATGGGGTGTGGATATTAAATGGAATGGCCCATTAGTCTTTCACAGGCCTTAAAAAGTTTTTGAAAATGGTTGACAACATTCATATGTTTTCCATTTCTTTTCAAATGTTTGTACCAGTTTTGTAATTGGTCGTTGGTTTAATTGGCATCAGTAGTAATATAGGTACCGTTTAACCCCCTTTTGTAGGGAACCACATCATTATGTATGCAGGTAATTACTATGCAAGGGGGACATAATGACGATTTGTGAACACAGGCCCCTGTCCCTCTGGAAATTGCTGATGATAAACAATATACAAACATTTTACCGAGATTTCCGGGCCCCTCTGAGCACTCCGCGCCCCGGGTATTTCCCCCCCCCTCTCGCCGGCCTTGCTGCAAAAAGGCCAGGTCGCAGAAGAGGATAAGTGTGGTGGTGGGAGTGAGATCATTAAATATTCAGTAAATGAGAGTGAGTAAATTAAATTTTCAACAAATTAGAGTGAGCACTAATTTGTATGGTATGTATGGAAGGGGTGAGGATTAATTAGCACGAGTTTAAATATTCCATCAGGGTATCGATATTCAGAAAAATGAGAAGATTCCTAACAATGTTGCTATGTTTTTACGTTGTTGCTAAGACAGAGTTTTTGCTAATAACCTTGTTGGATGTATAGTTGCTAAACCTCTGTTGCGCACTGTAAAAAACCCAAGATTTAGGAGGCATTGCTTAATTAAAGACAAATTTAAAACCTGTTTTGTGCACAATAATTATAAATATTCAGTTTTAGCAATGCGAAGTGTAAACGCTCTTATGCGTAATACACAATGTTGCCGGTAATTAAGGGGATTAAGGCAACAAGTAGGATAGCCTTTTCATCAAATTGCCGTTCACTTCTGATAATTTTAAATCGAGGCTCAAAGCAAATTATTCTTACATTAATGCAAGGATAAGTTGCATCAAGTTACAGTTCTCGTATGCTTGTTTTGGATAACCAGTCCTAGTTCTCGTCCTATACTCTGAATATTCTGAGGATTTTCCAATTACAATTTATGAGCACGGCTTAGGTTGAACTGCCACTTGATTTCATTTTGCATCAGCCAGTTTTGCAATGCTTCATCACACTCTTGACCAATTCCGAAGCTGCCACAAATGTTTTCCCCTTATCGGTCTTCCTCTTCTTCTGTGGTAAGATAGGGTAGCAAGTTCAAATATACAGCTCTAGTCAAACTGCAGAAATACAACAGTATGTAAGCCTTCTTTTTGGATTTCTTATGTCGATATTTGATTGGACCAGCATAGTCTTGAAATCGTTTGCACCCATTACATTTATGGAACATTTTCTGCACAAGCCTTCTCAACCGCGGTATCCAATACTTGTCGCATATCTTTGCCATAGTGTAACCAACTCCGTCGTGCAACGTTTTCTTGTGAGCGTCTGCTACAAGTTTCTCGCTGAATAGACTTGTATTGGGTAAGTATATAGGGAAATCACCTTGAATTCTGCCACGACATTCAAGTACGCCTTCTTTCTTCTCTTGTTTGTTAAGTCTTGCACGGTCTTCTTCGAATTTTGAGTTTTCAGGATCCAAAAGTTCAGTAGTGTTTCTGTTTCTTCCATAGTGATGGTACCAGATATTTTCTTCCTATTGCAACGTTTAATATTGTAAATGAATCGTTGTATCCAAGCCATGATTTTGATTGTTTTCCACAGTTTGTGTTTTTCCAAAAGCTTATCGAATAAATTGTCATCATACAGCTACTGCTAAGATTTCTTTGATTGGCTTCAACTCTGTGCTTGATTCATCTGTTGGAGTGGTGATGATATCGCTAGGCCAACGTTCTTGTTTGGACAGCCACTCTGGACCCTTTAGCTACAGCTGCGTTGATTCGTTTTACACTGCCTCCTCAACTGCCCAAATCCGCTGGGTTTTCTTTGGTATTCACATATCGCCAATGAATGTATGCCTTCTCCATGATCTTTTGTACTCAATTTTGAACAAACTGTTTGTATTCACCACCTGCTTTCAACCCATGTAGGGCTACTGTGCTGTCCAACCAACCATGCACATCACTCACTGGAATTCCTTCTAACGCTTGTTTCACATTGTTCACCAAGTTACATGCCATGTGACATGCCATGTGGGCAGATACCAACTCTTGTCTCAAAATAGTTAATTGTTGCTTTGCCAACCACGATTTTTCAGCCACCAGGCCTTGACTAACACCAGACAGTTGTTCAACGACTGCAAACACTACTGCAGATACACCTTTACCGCTAGCATTTCCAAATGCATGTAGTTTAATATCACTAATCTCTTCTTGATGGTTAACCAAGCTTCTTGGGAACTCTACTTTGTCAGGTAACACGTTTTGCCACAAGGCCCATTTTGCAACTTGATCTGGAGGAAGTTCCTTATCCCATGGAATTTTCTGGTCACGTATTGCTCTGTATAACAGCTTGCCAATCAGAGATGTTGGGGATACCACACACCGAGAGGATCGTATATCTTTGCAATGTTACTTAACACTTCACGCTTTGTTGGTGTTGAAATTTCACTTGTTTGAAACTGAACCACAATCTTCTCATCGACTTTGTTCCACAGTAAACCAAGCAACTTCATCTCTCTCTGCTCCTCTCTTAATAGCTTGATGTTTGATGCCCGACATTTGATGCCATTATTGTCTTGAACTACCACTACTGGGTATACAACTTTCCCCATCCCTGTTGTTATGAGAATTGGTATGCCTACTCTCTTTCCCGCCAAATTCTCAACAAAGGCGACTTCCCAACCTACCTCCCAGAGGACAACTTGTACACCAAGAAGCTAGTGGAACATGCTCACATGTGATACTCCACGGGGGAGTGGGTCTGACTATGGATAAGGTATGAGAAAGCAACTGGATTCCACAACAGAGGGTTATATGCCTTTCCAAGTTGTATGAGTCGACTACACAGGTCCAATTAGGTACCAGAAACTGGAAAGCAAGAAGGCAATGCTTATATAATCTGTATATGCGTGTTGTTTGACCCAAGGCATCAAATTGAGAATCTCGATCGCTGCAAGAGAGCAAAGTATATCTGCCAATGTTAAGACATGTTGTGGAAAAGATGGTCTTCTGAATATTAGTTTAGTTAATTAAATTCGTCACAAAACATTACAACACCATACATAGCTAGTACATATAGCTACAAACATACAAACACATGGTTATGGTTGTGAAAGGGTAAAAAACAGGATAATGCCAAATTGACATTTACCACTTTACCATTAGTAAATATTAAAATCTCTATATAAAGGACACTACAAGATGCATACACAAATACATATAATACATTAATATGAAGGAGGTTCATAGGATGTTAAACTTTCCTTGTAGTTATTTGTTGATTGATTTCTAAACTGACTTTTCTAAAATGTATACATTTTAAGCTAGGTGGTAATTTATTCCAGTGTTCAATGGACCTTGTAAAATATGATTTCTGATAATAGTTTTGATTGTGAATTGATAGTGGACAGTAGTTGATAATGTCAAATGCACACATACTTATTCTTCAGATCTCAACAGGTGTACAAAATTGACTGAAGTCAACATCAAATTGACAAATTCTATACTTGAATAAAAGAATCGGATCACTGATCTCTCTTGTAAACTCCAGGGGAAGCATGTCAAGAAGCTTTGAGTCATCTGCAAATAATGCAAGGTTTGAGTTACTAGTTAAGTACAATCAGTGATAATATATACATATCTCCGCATTTCCAAATACTGTTCAGCATAAAACACTATCCCTCCATCCCCCACCCTAAACAATGTTGGGTGGCTGGCAAGAAACATTTTTCACTGGTACTTCCACACACAATGTTGAACGGGGGGTGCGGGGTGTAAATGTACGCTCTTTTGCTATTTTGTCCAAAGTGTTTTGTCACTGATTGTAGTTTGGCATATCATTAACATAGATCACAAATAACAGAGACCCCAGGATGGATCCTTGAGGCACCCCCGATGTCACTGGGAGCCAGTCGCTCAAAGCACCGTCCAGCACTACACGCTGAGACCTGTCACTAATAGAGGATAGATTTGAAGGCTCGCTGACATGGCATCATGGCATAACATGAAACATCGTGGCAAAGTTTTAAGTATAAAGGTCAGAGACAGTGTTAATGTAAAAGGCGAGGAAAAGAATCGGGGGAGGTGGAAAATCGGAATTGTAGAATGGCTTGTCGTTGGTCAAGACAGTGTCGTACGAGGTGCAAAACTTTGAGGATGAAGCACATTTGAAAGGGGCAATTCAACATCTATACCTAATGGAACTGTCCTGTGATGTAGCCGTGAAGATGCCAGAGTCGAGACCAAGAATGCTGCCGCGATAGGCAGACTGTCATGTTCAGGACAGAGCAGATGACGAACAGGATTAGAACGTTAATTATATATATACATTCAGCCATATAGAGAACCTTATATCAGAGATATACAGTATATTTTAAGTTTTATTAAGTTATGAATGGTCAAATTTACATATAGTTGAACAAACATGGACAGAGAATTAATACACAATTCATTCATATTCATTTTACAGAAAACAAATAGGGGGAGTGTCTTGAGAATTGTGGTAATATTAGTTAATTAGGATAATATATATTTTGTTATTAAGAACTGTCAATCATATAATGCATGCATCATAAGTTAATTAAGTAGAGTATCAACTTTATTGGTAGAGATCACGTGATAGTGTGACTGTTGTGACTGTGAATTGACCATTTGCGTAATAGACTAAATTTTGATCTCAACAAAAATTTCAATACAGCTTGAAAGAACATCACAAAATTAGTAATATTCCAAAGTTTCGTTGCGAAATGTTGTAAAATGCGGAAAATATAGCCTTGCGAAATTTGCAATTTTCAGTCATTTTAGATTACAAACCGGAAATTGACAGCCTCGAAGGGTTTGGGGCTGTCAATTTGCCGTTTGTAATCTAAAATGACTGAAAA
>CACRXK020003790.1:0-13077 GCA_902702795.2 Paramuricea clavata | reverse complement strand
AGAACATCACAAAATTAGTAATATTCCAAAGTTTCGTTGCGAAATGTTGTAAAATGCGGAAAATATAGCCTTGCGAAATTTGCAATTTTCAGTCATTTTAGATTACAAACCGGAAATTGACAGCCTCGAAGGGTTTGGGGCTGCCAATTTCCCGTTTGTAATCTAAAATGACTGAAAATTGCAAATTTCGCAAGGCTATATTTTCCGCATTTTACAACATTTTGCAACGAAACTTTGGAATATTACTAATTTTGTGATGTTCTTTCAAGCTGTGATGAAATTTTTGTCTAGACTTGTTTAGTTCAAAATTTAGTCTATTACGCAAATGGTCAATTAGGAATCGAACCTGTGATTCTAGTGCAGCGCTCTAACCATCTGAGCTGCAGTCTACAGTAGGCTTGCTCCAAGTCTCTCTTTCATTGTCATATAGTATCGATCCACTATAGTGTACATTACATGACGTAGTACGGAGGGGCGGAGCGAGAAAGAGAGACTTGTCAACTTCGGAAAATCTCGGTTCAAATCTGAACCGAAAATGCAAGACTTGCTTTAATTGTTTTCTGTCAGTGTTTATATGTATTGATCTAGCACAGTGTAAATAACATGAGTTCCATTATAGTAAATAATACAGAAAGAAATTGAAGGAAAACAATTAAAGCAAGTCTTGCATTTTCGGTTCAGTTTTGAACCGAGATTTTCCGAAGTTGACAAGTCTCTCTTTCTCGCTCCGCCTCTCCGTGCTACGTCATGTAATGTACACTATAGTGGATCGATACTATATGACAATGAAAGAGAGACTTGGAGCAAGTCTACAGTCTACAGAGCCCAGCTGTCGAGCTCTTTTGCATTTTTCGCTTCAGTTCCTGGTTAAGTCTAACAAATGTATAATATTTACCCATATAGACTGCAGTATTATTTAGTATATCTGTATTTAGTTCCAGACTACGTAAAATGTATAAAGAACGACTGCTATCTTACAGCCCTCCTGGCTGTTCTTAACTTTAAAATATCCTAAGGTTTCCCATTCATGTATAATGTGTTTGCTCGATGTATAGTCATTCATTAGGAGTTAGGTGTCAATGGACCATTCCCCAATTAACCAAAATTTTGATCTTAACTAGCCTAAACAAAAATTTCATCACAGCTTGAAAGAGCATCACAAAATTAGTAATATTCCAAAGTTTCGTTGCAAAATGTTGTAAAATGCGGATAATATAGCCTTGCGAAGTTTGTAATTTTCAGTCATTTATTTTGTATTACGCACAGAAGTGGTAACCATTTCCCGTTTGTAATCTAAAATGACTGAAAATTGCAAACTTTGCAAGGCTATATTATCTGCATTTTACAACATTTTGCAACGAAACTTCGGAATATTACTAATTTTGTGATGCTCTTTCAATCGGTGATGAAATTTTTGTCTAGACTTGTTGAGATCAAAATTTGGGTTAATTGGGGAATGGTCCATTGGGACGCGCTGTTCCTCTCTCCGGTCACACCAATGTTGTATTTTTGCATGTTCTATACTAGTGTCAGTAATCAATCTTGTTTGTGTAAATGAATTGTGACAAATCAAACGCGTTCAGCGTTGGGATAAAATTGCAGTTGAATCATAACTTAAGGTGGAGTTACACGAGCAACAAAATTGTTGGAACTTGCAACAAAATCTGATTTCAACGCATGTTAAGTAGAAATGTCGACACATGTTGCCTTGTAATTTATGTGTAAATATTTTCACTTAACATGCGTTGAAATCAGATTTTGTTGCAAGTTGCAGCAATTTTGTTGCTCGTGTAACTCCACCTTCGTTTTGTCAACACGGACATATCAGATTGCCGAGGAGGGACTGGATTAAAAACTGTGTATCAGTTTGTGGTAATCTTCAGTACAAATGACAAAACATAAGATTTTTAAAGAGTTTTGCTTCCTTACATGAGAGCACTATGATGCAAAATATCGCCGCCAAAATACCAATTTTCGGGTGACGACCGTGTTGACAAAAATGTCGCTTGCTTAAGCTCACCAATGTGGTCGACACTAGAATTGGCTAATTTGGATTATTATAAAACTGTTCGGTATAAGACCAACGTCATCCACAAGCACATCATTCACAAATGCAACATTTACAAGCGATACCAAACTCTACCAAACCAACAACCAATGAAACTATATTCTTCGCGATGAATATCGACGCTTCGTAACCATAATGGTCCCAAACATAAATTCGCAGGCCCAGAAACGGCACGTTGGTTAGCAAAATCTCAAATAACCCAAAGCCAACAGCTATGGGATTACCCCTTTCTTCGACAGTGTCATCACCATCGAATTTATTCCTGGCTAAACCAAGGGAAGTGACTACAAAGCTTAAACATGCGAAGACAATGATCGATTTTTCAACAGTGTCGTCTAGATTAAAATCTTCCCTTTCGTTTTGCATCAGGACAATTTCCAGCATTTCAATTCCATCGAATAGATCCAAAGCCGCGAACACGGACAACACAAGGACACCTTTCCTGTAGGATGGGCTGATAACAAGTTGAAGAACTAAGACTAGCAAAGCGGGCGCGATACATAACATGATTTTTAGGAAGTTGGGACCGTAGGTTTCAGACTTGTCCAGCTTATGAGCAACCCTAACCCTAACCCTAACCCTAACCCTAACCCAAATATGATTGCAACTGAAATCATGTAGAGTAAAATGTATATGAACCATAATCCCCAGACTATCCAAACCCCTTCATCCGTCTTAGCGTAACCATTAGATATGCATACGACGACGAGAACAGCCAGGCCAAAGAGGTAAATTCCAACACCAATCCAATATAAATTGCTGTCGGTTGTGGTATGCTCTTCCAAAATCTTCATAAGGATGCACGCTTGTACTATGTACATTGCGAAAGCAAAAAACCAGCCACATAGGAGCAGACACTCAGATCTTTGAACCATAGCGAATGGGATATTTAAAATAACGTAAAATAATTTCACGGCACTATACTAACGTTGCAACGGGTCAACGGTTTTGAAAAGTGTAACAAAAGTTTTATATACGCCTCTCTTGTGAAAGCCCCTTTGTAGGAAATACCCGTTATTCTAAGAAAAGCAGCTGGTTATTCCAGTTATTGCATCGTAAGAGACACTTCCTGAAAAATGGCGAACTATGATAGGCTGAAACCACTGAGACTTGTACCGCTATCATCTTACCACTCAAATATTACCATGTCCATGTGGGAGTTATGGCTGAAGAAGCGAGATTTGCAATAATATTATTAAATACTATGTATTATTCCTATATATACTAAAGATTCAACTTTCTACGGTGCAAAAATTATGTGGCCTATCATTTTGCCGTAATTGCCAGTCTATTATGCCAACGCGTTGCCTTATCAACACAAAATCCGAAAAGTGCATACGCTGTGGTTAGGAAGCGAAACGAAACGCTCAGTGTGCAAATACGATTTATAAGCAAACTTCAGAGTAGTTATGCATGTAAACACCGAGAAAAACCAAAGCAGACTCTCGGTAGTTCACGTTGTAAAGTCAGGGAAGAATTACAATTTAAGCCGGGTGTAAATGCTTCGATTTTAGTATTTCGTTATCAATATCACGGGCGGATCTGGCCCGATTTGTTTGAGTGGGTTGAGGTTTTCCAGAGGGGTACATTACTAGAGGGGTTCGGGGGCATTCTTCCGCAGAAAATGTTTGAAATTTGAAGCCCTGAAATCCCATTTCCTGCATTCTGAGCACGACCATGTTTATATATTCGTTAAATTTGTCTTCACACTACTTGTATTTCGAGCAAAAATTAACAAAAGTGCTACGTTATATTGTGGCCCGCCGTGTTAGTGCTTGAATATTTCCTCGCGTACTCGAAAATCAATCATTTCAATATATCTATGTTTAATATAATAAGGAGTAATCACAATTCAAATATGCAATACCAGAGTTTTCTTCAAGGGGGTGCTGGACACCACTAAGGAGGTGGGCTCACCCGTTGCACCCCACCGGTAGATCCGCGTCTGTATATGTATCCAAACCATATATCAGTCGACTAAAATCCTAGCGTTTGCGCAGGATTTATATAATTGCTTGTTAAAATAACCAAATGGGTGGACAAAAAGCAATAGGCTGATTAAGAGTAACTCCAAGCAAGGCAAGTAATGTCGGTGCTATGCATCAACCTCGTACCCAGGCTCTTAAAGAGCCTGGGTACGAGGTTGGCTATGCATCACATGGTCTTCAGGTAGTTGGGTTCATGTTTCGAACTTCTTTAACCTATGGGCAAAGGGCCCATTCAAAGGTTTGTACACGCTTGTCTCAAAATAAAATGACAGTTCACTATAAAGGTCTATAAACGCTTTGTAATTTTCAATTTTTTACACTATATTTCGATTTATGACTACGGATACATTAATTACAGAGCTTGCATGTCTTTACTTATGAACATTTCAGTATTAAGTATAGGAACAACTCCATATTAAGTATAACGTGTGTTTTAAACCATGGAAACCTTGGTAAAAGTAGAACATTAGAAACTCCTTAGTTACTTATAATCATGAACCACATCAAAATACCACGTCTATACATATCGTCAGCCTCTTAGCATAGCCTAACTCATTTTTTTAAGTTTTGAGGAAAACAGAAAAAACCTGATTTTCATTCAAACCAAAACGTGCTCGTGTCATAGGCAAATGTTCTTTACGGCATATTCTTAAGAAGCTTGCTGATTGGATAATGAGATAGGCACTTTTGCAGCATATGCAACAACTGATTACAGAATGACTTGGGCAAAAAACGCATTTTGGCCCAAAAATGATAAGAGGGCTGACGAATATATAATAAAACTCTTCAGCAACATTTTGCATATTCAAATGGTTTAAAAACAGCTTGATACTTTTTTATGTCTGATATGTTTATTTCAAATCTTCGAGTCCCAGCTAAATGTTATACAGATTATACAGTACGATCAGTCAACCACATTTTATCCCGACGTAGAACATGTCATTTGGACATGCGGACGACACCAAAGAATGGGCTTATAAAACTGTTCAGTATAAAGGCCGATTTACAGTACACAACGTTTTCCTAAAACTGTCGCATGCAACCTACTTACAACTTAAGTTGTACTGTGTAAATCAAGCACACAACTTGCCTACGACAACGTAGGTTGCATGCGACAGTTTTAGGCAAAAAATAATTGTGTACTGTAAATCGGCCTTAACACCAAGATGTCTTTAGCAAGTCATTCACAAGTGCAGCATTCACAAGCGATACCGAACTCTACGAAACCAACAACCAGTGAAACTATATTCTTCGCAATAAATATTGATGCTTCGTAACCATAATGGTCCCAAACATAAATTCGCAAGCCCAGAAACGGCACGTTTGTGAATATAACCTCGATTAACCCAAGACAAACAGCGCCGTCATTACTCCTTACTCCGACAGTGTCATTACCAACGAATTTATTCCTGGCTAAACCAAGAGAAGTGACTAGGAAGCTTAAACATGCGAAGGCAATGATCCAGTTTTAAACACTGTCGCCTAGATTAAAATCTTCCCTTTCGTTTTGCATCAGGACAATTTCAAGCATTTCGATTCCATCGAACAGATTCAATGCTGCAATCACCGACAAGGAAAGAACACCGCCTCGGTAAGATGGGCTGATAACCAGATATAAAACAAGGACAAGCAATGCAGGAGCTATGGATAAGATGCTTTTGAGGAAGTTGGGTCCATACGTTTCGGACTTCTTCAACTTATGGGCTACTTCACCAAAAATGATCCCAACTGAAATAATGTAGAGTACGATGTATATAAACCAGAATCCCCAAACCCACCAAGCCTCGTCGTTCGTTTCTGCGTAGTCTTTTGATTTGCATACGACAATCAAAACCGCCACAAACAATGCGAGGTAGAGACCAACACCAACCCAGTATAAATTGCTGTGTGTTGTGGTATGCTTTTCCAAAAACTTCATAAGGAAACACGCTTGTATTATGTACATTGCGAAAGCCAAAATCCAGCCACAGGGAACCAAGCAGTCAGATCTATGAGCTGCAGCCATTTGCGAACACGATACTTTATCAAACTAATAAAAAACTTACAGTAACAATTTCACGGTACTGCGGATTACTAATGTTGCAACGGATCAACGCGGCTTCTGCCCTAAAACAACAAGTAGGGCCTTTATTTAACACCTTCGTTCACCATACTTACCCGTTTGGATGGTGAGGTGTTGGCCCAGGAGACCGAGGGGTGGCCTGGGACGACTACTGGCCTTACTGTTACTTGGACTCGGGTTAAAGATCCATGCTAGTGTTATTTTGAGCAGACCACCCACGCAGGGCCAACACCTTCACACCAATTAACAATTGGTGGAAATATAAAAGAACAGGAGAAAGAAAAATCTTCGTTCCTGATACGTTTTCTATGCTTCTAACGCACACTGATTGCTACATCACCAATGCACGGCCAAGCTCTTATTACATACGCGCCCGGCCCTCTTTTTGGTCACGTGATGTGCTGACGTAACGAGGCTTGGTTCCCTAGCTGTTAACCTTTGTTATTGCATAACCTCATTTAAATCGTTCTTGGGAAAGCCCCTTTGAAGGGGAATACCCTTTATTCTAAAAAACCCAGCTGGATATTCCAGTTATTATATGGTATGAGGCATTCGTGAAACATGGCGAGCTATGATAGGCTGAGACTCATTCTGCATTATCTTGTTACTAATAATTATTTTTATTAAGGTAATAATACTGTATATCTAAGAAAATATATTATTGTTTCCAATATTACAAAATAATTTGTTCATAAATCTATTATAATCATCATTACCATTATCATTAAGTGCAGTAGAACGTACTACATAAAAATGTACGAAATATTGAAAGCATACATGCATATAAAATCATTTGAATATCTAAAATTCGTGAGAATAGTTAATGAGCGCTAAACAAAAAATCACAGCTGTGACCACAACTCAATAGGTGACATTAACTAGCATAAAAATTCGTCAACCGGTTAAACTTAAATCGCGTCGCGAAACAAATCGGTGTGTGTAACATTGTCACGCAACGCCGATTTGTGTCGTGTCGAAGCATTGCAAGTTCTTGATGTGAGATCAAAAACTTGCAATGTCATTCTAGTACGTCATTTGTTTGCGGGTTCTGGTTTCGAGATTGCGTCATTTGCCGATTTGTGTTTGCAACGTTTCATTCCCAGGCCCTTTTCTCGTGCGTGCTATGACGTAGCATTCAATTTCTTATGAATTCTCCTGTCCAAACCTGTCGACGTCTCTTATTTACTTCGTCAAATTCCCTTTCTAGCATTAAAAATGCTGCATACAACAACAACTTTGTGTCTCGCCATTTTGAATTTTTATGTTTGCCCACTTGCCCCCATGCTCTTTAATTTAATCAGCGCGTTGCGGACCGGTTGGTTGCGAACTAGTGCAACACAAATCAACGAAACAAAATCAACATGTATAACAGGCTGCCCAATTTGTCTCGCAATACCTTTGCGATATAAATTTGCGAAACAAATCGGCGTTTGTAACCCCGGGTTTACTACATATTCACTTGAGATATTGTTAATCTACTGGTTCATTTGTGTATTTGAAGATGTAGTATATCAAAGCTGACTTCGTCTTCTTGGCTTCGCCTCAGACTAAGTATTCCACTTCATAGGTATTTTGGGAAAGCCACGGCACAGGCACACAGTATCTTTATGTTCAATATCTTGAGCTACATTGCTAATCATAGACAGTCACATAGTGTCTTCATTTTCAAATGTAGTGCACATATTCACCTGTTGCATTCGCGCCCCATTTCAAAATCCCTTTAAGGACCAAGAACTCGATCACGCCAAAGACTAAAGCAACAATATTCTTCACCATAAAGATAGCAGTTTCGTATTTGCGCCAAATGATGGCACGTAAAACCAAGAACGGGAGGTTAATCAAGAAAATCTGAAGTACAACAACAAGCATAGACGTGTCCTTTCTCACTTTCACCACGCCATCAGCTATAAACTTATTTCGAACCAATTCTAAAGGTGATAGGACGAAACAAGTGCATGCAGAGACAACAATGGATATTTCTATTGCCTTATTCAACTTGAAATCTGCTTCGTTTTGCGCCAGAAATATTTCCAACATTTTGATGCCGTCGAAGAGATTCAACGCGGCGAATATGGAGGACAGTAAGACGGGCTTCTGGTAGGATGGGGAAATCGTGAGTTGTAGCAAGAGGATTAACAATACTGGAGTCAAACACAGCGTACCCATCAGTGTGTTGATACCAAGATCGTCATCTTTTGTAAGCTTGTGCGCGACCTTTCCAAAAATCATGGCAACTGTGATGACATAAGCAACAATGTATGCTCCCCAAATAATCCAAACGTACTGAACTCTTTCGTCGTTGTCTGCGTACGATATCTTGGTGCCAGTGAACTTTGCAAATATAAAATAAATTGGGAGTGAATACAATAAACACCACAAGTAGTATCCATCGTTCTCCACATATTTTACCAAAAACGCAACGAAAAAAATAACTTGCACCAAGTAAAGTATAAGAAATGTACACCATCCGAGACAAACGAGACACAGCAACCTTTCTACCGTCCTTGCTGTGCTTTTTTCCATCGTAAAGTTACGTCTTTCACGAATAAATTACCCTCGAATATGATACGTTTATAAAAAAATTTCTACTGTTCTTTGCGCAAATCACGACTCTGTTAAAATAGTTTTATGCAGCCTACACGAGTGTACATATGTTTTTCTTGGGAAAGCCCCTGTGAGGGAAATAACCGTTATTCTAAGAAAAGCAATTGCGTATTCCAGTTACCACATCGTATGAGACACTTCCTGACACATGGCGAACTATGATAGGCTGACAGTCAGCCGTCAGCCTATCATAGTTCGCCATGTTTGACATTTTTGTTATCATAATCTTACCACTTAATTAAAGGGCTACTGCAACGAACTTTTCGACCCACTTTTTTTAGCTTAAATAAAAATGCTTTCCTTCCTGACCTGTTTACCGTAAACAGCTTTAAAATTGGTCAATTCGAACCGATTTTATGCCCCCCCCCCCCCCCCCCCCCAAGATTTTTGGAACTTTGATCGGCCACGTTGATGCCATGTGACGTCATAAGATGAACACGATTTCATCATGGCGAACTATGATAGGCTGAGAGTTGTATTATTATAATCCCACCGCTTAATTAAAGCTTAATTAAAGGGATACTGCAACGAAATTTTCGACCCATATTTTTTAGCTGCATCCAATGAATGTATAAGTGTGATGCAAAGTAAATAAATAAATCATGGCTCATTAAAATTATAGTGAAACTATATCGAAATTTGGCGTTGTATAAGGCCCGTTTCAGACGCCACCCATGTATTTCAACTATTTTTTACGCAAATCACGTAAAAATTCTACGAAAAGCAGCTGCGTATTCCAGTTATATTAAATAGCTTAAGATCTACGACGTCGACGTCAGCTAGGACGCCAGGGCTAATCAGAGGACTGGGACTAGGACGTCGTCCTAAATAAATAAATATGTTCTTGTATTTACGACGGTAAAACTCTTGCTGAGGTTGTCGACGTTGGCGACGAGCAAATTGAGAGAGATACATGCACACTTCAAAAACTATTACCACTTTACTTCCGCTGGCCCGGCCCTAAATATTTGACGTCGTAGATACTTAAGCTATCGACTTATTTAGAACGACGTCCTATCCCAGTCCCCTGACGTCGTAGATCTTAAGCTATCTATTACGGACTTTACGATCTACGACGGAGCCATCTCCACGATGTCGAGTCAATTTATGCTTGAAATAAGCCACAGGAATTTAACTATACTGCTTTAATTGTCTAAAGCATGTTTCAATAATCTTACAAATTTTTAAATTGGCCTAAACTACTCCGCTGTTTAGCTGTTGTTGCCATTCTGTCAACGTTATAAAACAGCTCCCATGTCGCAACGAGCTTTGATATCGCTAGGAAGACGTGAAAATTACTCGTTTGACGGTGTTCCAAGAATTTAAGACTACAAATTTTTCATCCCTTTTGTCTCGCATGACGCATTTCTTTGTTTTGCAAGCGCGTCGTCGAGCTGGCTGCGTCGTGAATCGTAAACTCTCTCGATTACATCGATGATAGGCTGAATGAGAGTTGTTTGTACTGTTTACAACTTGAGTCGCCGTGTTGCATCAGTTTTTATATCCGATATACAACACGAACGCCAATGTTGTAAATGGCTTGTGAAACGTCTTGATGAGAACATTCGTTGAAGATTCTTCAACAATTTAAAAGAAATGAATGATATTTCGTGAGAAAATTGAACTTATAAAGTTTATGTAAATCAGCATGGTTTTGTTTCAGATGTACAAACTCCTTCACGCTCATGATTTATTCTGTGTTTTCTTCACGAAGTATTAATAAATTAATAATTGATATGAATTTAATTTATTATTTATAGTTATAAAATAACCTTTTAATAACGCCTGCGCTGATTGGTTGAAAAGCGAAAAACCCCGTGTTTCTATAACGCTATCGAACACGGGAATTTTCCACGAACCTCAAAACAACACACTAAAACAAACGTTTTCGCCTGAAATATCGATCAAAAATCTTCGTCAACCTGAATTTTTTATTAAACAAGCAATGAAAAACACTAATGAATTCATTCAATTTAGATAATAAATTCAAACTCATTCACGCTCATGATTTCTTTTGCGTTTTCTTCATGAACTGAGTTTCACAAACACTATTATCATCTTAATACCACTTAAAGTTATAATTTTTATTAACATTATTATTTTAATCAGTATTAGTATTGTATATTATCATTGCAGACAAATCGTCTGACAAGCAAGATCATTACTTTATCATTAACTGCAGTAGAACTACATGAAGATGTATTGAATATTAAATAAACTTAAATTTCTCTTTACTAACATTCATTTGTGATATTGTTACCCTATTGGTTCATTTGTGTATTTGAAGATGTAATATATCAAATCCCACATCGTCTTCGCCTCAGACTAAGAGTCTAAGTATTTTACAAGATTCGCCAAACATAACAGACATAAATAAGACATTACTTTACAAAATTTGCATACAATTCGGGCAGGGACTAACCACAGAGATATTTTAGCGATATTTTATTTTAGAAAGATGTTTTATTTACAGAGATATTTTATTTTAGAGATATTTTTATAGGTATTTTAGCAAGGCACAGACGTACAGTATCTTTATTAACTATCAAATTATTGAGCTACATTGTTAACCAGCATAGTCATATACACACATAAAAACGCCCAAGTTGTCAACAGGATGTGTTCGCAATGCTTGTTCCCAGCTTATTGGCAAGTACAAGTTGTTCCAACAACTTGTTATCGTTCTGCAATTCAACAATTTGTCAACCAGTTGTGAGTGACAATTTGTCAACACTGTTCTAGCAAACTGATGAAATAACAGCATTGTTACAAGTGGTTGACAAGCTTGCTACAAGCCTGTTGCGAACATATCTTGTTGACAAGTTGGGAGATTTTTACGTGAGTAGTATATCTTCATTTTCAAATATAGTGCACTCGTTCACGCGCCGCATTTCAACATCCCTCTGCGGCCTAAGTACTCAATTACGCCAATGACTAAAGCGAGAATATTCTTTACCATAAAGATAGCAGCTTCGTACTTACGCCAAATTATGGCACGTAAAACCAAAAACGGGAGGTTAATCAAGAAAATTTCCAGCTGAACGAGACTGGCGGACGTTTCCTTTCTAGCTTTCACTGTGCCATCAGCCATGAACTTATTTCGAACCAGTCCAAAAGGCGAGAGAATGAAACAAATGCAGGCAAAGACGAGAATGGATATTTCCGTTGCCATGTTCAGATCGAAATCCGCTTCGTTTTGCGCCAGAAATATTTCCAACATTTTGATGCCGTCGAAGAGGTTCAACACGGCGAATATGGAGGTACGTAAGACAGACTTCTGGTAGGATGGGGAAATCGTGAGCTGTAACAGGAGGATTAGCAATACTGGAGTCAAACATAGAGTGCCTACCAGTGTGTTGATACCAAGAATGTCACTTTTAGTAACGTCGTGTGCGAATGTGGCAAAAATCATGGCAACGGTGGCGACATAAGCGACGATGTATGCTCCCCAGGTAATCCAAACGCGTCGAATAGCCTTGTCGTCGGCTGCATACGATCTCGCGCCTTTAAGGAAGTACCCGAACAAAACAACTGCTGGTATAAACAACAGAAACCACGCTACGTATGCACGGTGGTGCAAATATTTCACCAAAAACGAAACGAAAAGACAAACTTGCAACACGTAAAGCAGCAATAACGTTACCCTTCCAAGATTAACGAGCCATTGCGACCTTTCTGGTGGTTCTGCTGCGCCTTCTGCCATCGTAAGCGATGTTTTAACTCAAAAACGTCGAAGAGTTTGTTTAGAATGTAGCGTAGTTAACTTACAACGTAGGCAACCTACTAACTTTCGTTTTTGTGTTAGCCACATTCAACATAAGAAGTGAGATGTCAAGATGATGAATTTCGGAGATTGTCGTCAGGCCGAGCGTTCTACGATTGTTTTTTTTTTATTATTATACATGGTCAATTTCCGAAATTGTCGTCAGGCCGAGCATTCGACGATTGTGTTTTTTTATTATACATCTATGGTAGTACGTATCAGTTTAGGTCGCTATTTGCTCAGCTTTGCAAAATCTGGCCAAAGCGTTCATATCTTCATATATATGATTTTATGATATGTGCTTTATTGATGCACATTTATCATTTATGTAACATATAAACATCATGCAGTGTGTCCTCAGGTATATTTTCGTTGACAATGTATAGTCTCATTCATTATTTAAGATTTCAGTTACGTGCTTAGTTTATACTAGCATGCGCAGCCGTCGTCATAAATTTCCACGATGGAAACGACCGACAATAATTTGCATAATTCAGGTAAGGATACCGTAAACTTCCGAATATAAGCCCCCCCCCGTCTATAAGCCCATCAAATTACTAACGTTCACACCATTCCGTATATAAGCCCCCCC